>VXBR01003872.1:1383966-1395215 GCA_013400215.1 Cisticola juncidis | reverse complement strand
CCCCCCCCCCCCCCCATCTGGACATCTATCACTTTGTTGTGTATCCACTTACTAGTTTTCATAGACTTGCAGGACTTTATGAATCTTTGATATGTCTTTGTTGATCTCAAAAGTACTTGAAAAATATCATGGGGAAGACATTAGGCAAAAATCTAACAAATGACTGAAATTCTTGGAAACCAGACAAAAAAGACTGCATCCTTGTAAGGTATCACCCCATGTCTCTCTGGCTTCTATATCTTCTCTTTCACCGAGAATAATGTAAATGTTTGTCTGAGTTTTAATTTCCTTGTTTGTAGGTTTGTTTGTTTGTTTTTTCCCTCAGTAAAAGGATGTGTATTGTGATGGGTCATAGTGGCAGCAGCAAGCCAGAAAGTTTCCTTTTTTTTGGGCATCTGCAGAGAGAGGTCAGCCTTCCAAACTTGTGAGAACCATCTAAGCATCTACTCCGAGACTGTGTGCACCTGTGGTGAAAGAGGTTGCATACACATAATAATGAATTTATTATCTACCTTTATTATCCACTGTCTCACAGCTACAGAGCCATTTACTAGGGAGTCATATGACTAGGGACCAAACAGGCAAACTGATCCGTGACAAAATTATTAAAATTAAAAGCTAAGCTTTTATGCTTATTTTAGCTAATGGTGTACAGGGCCTGGAGGTGGTTAGTCAGGAGCTGGCAGAATGTTAAATAATCTTGCTTTCCTTCTCTGTTTTTTGTTCAGGAACTGTTGTGCACATCCTGTTGTCAGCAGATAAACTGTGTTTCCCATGTTAGTCAGGGAGGCATTTTGACCTGTCTTATTGAGTAGTTTGGAGATGTAAGGTGTTTTCTTTTTTCTTTTTCCTTTTCTGATAGTCTTGAGAAGCAACATGGACTTTGATTCTCCTACCTAAAAGAATCAAAGATTTCATATTCTCACAAACAAATTGCTTGCAGATTCTTAGCACGATGAGGATAACTTTGGTCTGTTTTGCGCCTTTACTTCACCTGTTGGGCTGTTTTATTGTATGTCCAGTTAAGTTCCTGTTTCAGAGTAGTTTATCTATCATGCAGTACCATTTAGCTTTTCACTTCTCTTTCATATGTAGTCATTGGGAAGTGCCTTCCGTGTTATGTTTTTGAAAAAGTTTGTAGGAAGTGTTCTGCCCAGCAATCAGAACACCTTTCTTCCAAAGTTTAATTAAAGTATTTGATCTTCTGAGTATGAAGCTTTGCTTCCCCAGAAAAGTTTCAGGCCCTCTGAGTGTGAATTGTGATCCATTATTGGATACTAATTCTTCTGGGCTCCACTCTGCGGGAAGGGGTGGACAGGGAAGTAATTACAGTGGCAAGTGTTCCTTGTGACGTAAATGCTGTTTCTGGCCATTTATTGAAGCAATCTCTCAGCATGATGGCACAGCAGAAGTCAATGGTGCATGAACAAATAGGTCTTTGATACCAGTAGCAAACCTTCCCCACAATGAATCACATGAAGGGACAGGCTGCAGTGGTGATGCCAAGGCTCTGCTGCTTTGCCAGGAGACTGATGATAGGGGTCCTATGGCTGCTCTTTTGTTCTGACGATCCCTTGACGTGTATTGTAATCCAGATGGAGGAATTATCACTGTATATTTGTAAATTCTCTAGAATAACAAATCACTGACCAGCTTGAACCACAGCTTTCTGATGGGGAAGGGTTACAGAATAGCTGGAACAGTAGCTAGGCAGAGGTGGAAAAAGGGGTTTGGAGCTAGCAGATCTTGTGGTCAAGATGCCGTGTCATTTTTGTAGGACTGGCCTTATTAAACTAAGAATACTTAATGGCTCTATAAATTACAGCACTAAGCCATAAATCTGTGACCCCATAGTTTGTGCTTTTCTCCATCTAAAATGGAATGCTCTTCCCAGTTTCTTCAAGTGGTCTCGGTTCAAATGCAATGGTATTTTCAGTGTCCTGTAGATTTCCACAAGTTCTGCAGCAGCCCACATTCATGGATGGAGGCAGTGGCAGTCACAATAGTGTGAAGTAACAGAAATACCTGGCTGTTTGCAAATCAGCATTTCACTGCCTCGAGTCTTTGCAGTTCCACAAAGTTTTTCTCTAAATGATTGTGCAGCAGATGCACAGTTAAAAAAAAATATACCGTGTTATACAACTTAGGCCAGAACATATGGTGGGGACAAAACCCTTGTAAGTGTATTTGTTCATTCTGAATTTTACTCTTGTTGAAGACAATAAGCACAGAGCCAGTGAATTCTGCCAACATGAAGTTGACAGAAAGCTCAGTGGACTGACAAAGCTCAGTTTCCACCTAACCATGCCCAGGTGCTGTAATACAGCACAAAGGCAAAGCTAAAGTTGTACTACAGGGTTTAAGAAACCTTTCCCAATTAAACACCATTATTTTGATGTCAGACTTTAGACTGATTATTGGGAAACATGGCTGTGATTCTTTAAAAAGCTTTGGGCATGGAATTGAATCTGTAGCATACCCATTTGAAGTGAGAAATCTATCAAGTGAGCTAACTGCTGTGGAGATCTGTCTGTTCTTGCACAACCAGATGTAGCAGTCTGCTGGGATAAATGATGTCTTTGTGCAGTTTGTAAATATGACTCTGATTTTTTTAATGTAAGTAGTTCTATTTTGTGAATCACACAGAAGACTGGATTTTGCTTCTGTGAACAAACCCTTTACATGGCAATATTCTCTCCAGTGCTGTCTGTTAAGGTCACTGATATTAGTCTGTTACAGTAGCATAAAGTGCTGCTAGGATATTACAGCAAGTAGGTATTTCCATGTTTCCCATAACTATGCACTATATGAAATACAGAAAGTGTAATATCTGGATAAAAACTATATGCCTGTACCAATCAAGCACAGAAATTGGTTCCCCAGATCACTCACTGCGTATAGTGGAAGGTCAGCAAGTGGCAAACCTTGAAAGCATTGCAAGTAAGTGAATTCAGATGATGGAGAGACCACAACTGCTGTTTGACATTAATTTATCACCTGTGTCTGTCCTTCTGATGTAGTAGAAATATAATTTCCTAACACAATCTACATTGGAATATTTTTGTATAAACTTAAGAGGCATCCCTGGAGCAGTGATTTTATTTACCCATTTTTACACGAAGCAACACACCATACTCAGCAAAATGCTCAATTTTTCTGCAGTGTTTATACCCAAATTTCTTTGCACTATCTCCAGGGTCATATGCAGTGTGTTGTGCAGACTAGAGTAACAAACTGATTTTCCCTGCAGTGTTGCAGTTTGCAGAGCCCATGGTTTGATTTTTACACTGTTGTAATTTTCCATAGAGTTCTTTACCCCATCTTCTGTCTGGCTGCCTAGTTTGAGCAATGCCTTATACCCATAACTTAGCACTCTTTTGCTGTTGCTGACCCCATCTCAGCACCAGTGATTTTAGACTTCAGTGACTATGCAATTTTCAATACCATGTAGTTTGAAGCTAGATTTTGAAGCATTTATTCTTCCATGCTTTCAAGCTTGTATGTGACAGTGATGTTAGCAATTCAACAAGCTAGTTTTGCTAATTTACTCACTTTACCCTTGTGCTGATGTAACTTATTGTGCCCAGGTATAATATTTGCCCTGCAAATGAAGTGTCCTTATGTGTACATATAGGTATCATGTGCATGCATGTTGTGTGTACATAACATCAGCAAGAGGACATACATACAGTATATACTGAGCTTTGGCTTCAAAAGTTCAAGGGTTTAAAGCATGTTGGAGCATTTTTACTTCCTCAGAAAGATGAGAGCCATTAATTTCAATTACATAGCTTTCCAAGGTTCCAGCTCTGTGAGTAAGAAATTGCAGGTTCTCTAAATTTGCAGAAATGATCCAGAGAAGCGGATGGACAGAGGTAGACCAGAGCCTCACACAAAAAGATAGTCTACAACAATCCATTTCTGAATCCCTTCTCACACCTGAGCATACCACTTAATGCTTCACCAGGTCTGAAATATCCCATAATAACTGGAATTACCCATAGTACTGTTCTGAGATTCCTCCTCTCTGCTTCAAGACAAAGTTAAACTGAAAGCTCACAGTTGGAAATAAACCACACTGATAACATTTTACACTGATCTCTAAAATTGGAGTGAGGGGGACAGAAGAAGCCAATGCAAAGAGATATGTTCATATTAAAATAAATATGATTTCTACTTGATAAATAGGCTTCTAGTTTTGGAAAAAAGACTTCCAAAGTTAGTTTATCAAACTTGTCAACTTGCATATAAAATGTTTTGCAAATGCATTAATAGATCCAGCACAATTTTGTGAGAAACCTCTCATTTCATGAAGATGAAGGATGCCTTCATCTTACAGAGTATATGCCAAGGAAGATTCTTATGTACGTTTCAACTGAATGTGGCTTCTTATAATCATTGTTAATTTACTAAGATTTGAAGACAAAAGAATGCTATAAATCCATTCTGAAGGAAAAAAAATTACTAGGTTGAAGAACTATATTGGTCACAATTCTTTACGCTTTTACTCTGTAGAAGAAAAGAGTGTGGAGAATGTGTTTTAAAGATTTGTTTTATGGATTGTTAGTCTGCTGTGATTTTGATTTGTAACAAATTCCATTAATTTCTCTTAAGTCAAGTATGTTTTGCCTGTGAGGGAAATTGGTGAGTGATCTCTCCATGCCCTTATCTCAAGTCATGAGCTTTTTGTTGTATTGTCTCTACCCTGTCCTCCTGAGGAGGGGAGTGATGGAGCAGCTCCAGTGGGCACCTGGTGTCCAGCCCAGGTCAAACCACCACACCATGATACTTTTGGTCTGGCTGAAATCTTTTCCCACAGTGTTTAAACCTGACAATTCCAAACTGGCTGTAAGACCTGTAATCCTAGAAAGGTAGGGATGGGCCAGCCTTGTTCCAGTGGTTGTGTGGGGATCCTGACCAGAAGCCAAACAAAACACTACTGTACACTCATTGTTCCCAACATCAAAATAAACACCTTAAACAAGCAAAGTCTGTTAGCAATTTGGCATCTTCCACAAGCTCAACCTTCTTTTTATCTCTGAATAGGACAATGCATGTAGAAAAACCTTAAAAAGCAGCTCCGCTGACCATGCCATTTTTTTGAATTATGCCACATAGTTGACATATTCCTATAAACCATCCATACTGGTTTGTTTCATGTTGCATTGGGTAGGCTGTTCTGTGGATTGAACTTCCACTCATGTATATATCACTTCTGCTGTAACTGCTTTATCGTGGTTACATTGTTACCATTACAATTTAACCTCAGGTAAAAAAAAATAAAAATCTCATTACTCTGTACAATTTTTCTGCCTAATAAATCTGGTGATCATGGTTTTATATTTTCTACCTCAGCTAATACAAAGTCAGTTCCTCTTTTCCAATAATACAGACTGAGTTCATGCATTCTCAAAAGTAACTGTCTCATGGATCCTCCTGCCCATAATTAATTTTTCAGTGCAAGTAGAAAAACTATATAGTAATTAAGGGGGGAAACTACCACTTGGACTTTTCTGCCTGCAGTTTATAGAGCATGAATGAAATCAACACTTCCTACCAGGAAGATTCTTGTTCAGAGGTGGGTAAAGGGCTGAATACAGAACAGTAGGGTGCAGTGTCCTCAATGTCATGGTGTGGACAGGCTGCTTTCCAGCTGAAAATGCCAGGGAAATGGTTAATCCAGTGTCCTTTGTCAGACTCTGGATGTCCCCAGTGCATACATCAGGTGAATATCTGACCTTGGTGAAATTGGTTCCCTTTCCATAAATAAGCCTTATCAAATAAGAAAGCTCTTGTCCTACAGCAGTGCAATGCTTCGGAATACCAGGACTAGAAAAAATTCAGTCAGAACTGCTCATTGAGACCTGTGCAGAATTTGTAGTGAGGAACTCAAGCCTGCCTTTGTTAGCTAGCTAGATAACTACCCAGCAATTCCAAGCTGGAAGATCTCATCTTTGGAGGAACTGTTCATATTCCAATTGAAGTCTATGAAGCTTTTTGTAGTGACTTCATTGGTAACAGAATTTCTCTCTCCTTCTTTCACTAATTTGTCAAGTCAACACTGAAAAAGCTTAGTGTTCATGCTAATTGACAGCAGAGTTTTGCCAAAGAGCTGTGAAAAGTAGATGAGTGGGTTGTAAAAAAGAACCAACATAAATGCTAAATGTGGTTAATCTGGAGAAATGCCTGAGAAAAGTGAAAACGATTACCATTAATAGTTTATTTTAGAATCTCATTAACTAACAATAAATTAATTTGGAACTCCTTAATAAAGTAAGGTAGGGAAGGAAGTAATGTAATCAGTAAGGTTTTATTCTGATCTTATTTGTATCTTTGGAAATAACAGTGCTCGCTCTAGTGAAAGAAATTAAATGATAATAGCCAAATCAGGAGCACCCCTTGTTCAATTAACAACAATTTAATTTGTATAAAGTGCCTCAGGAATGTGAGGGGTTTAACCCTGGCTTATGTCACCCGAGTACCTAATCCAAAAGTTTTATGATTAAATTGATGTTGACTGTCACAGAACTGATGAAACAGTGACAGTTTAGAGTTACCTGACAAGTGATTCCCCTTTGAATCATTTCTGATGTTTTCATATATATTGCTATGCAAGGACTCACCCTTCAGAGAAAAGACTCTGGTCAGAGTGAGCAAACTATCTAAGTTTAGAAGTAGATGAAATGGTAAGAATTGATCAGATTTATTTTTTACTACATTTTCATTACCACCTTACCATTCCTCACCACTTCAGATGGAAATTATCTCCAGGGAGTTTTTACACTGCTTTGAAGAGCAATACTGTAATATTAAAAAATGGAAAACATCAAGAAATGAACTGCAGCAGTGTTTATATATTCTGAACACAGATAATGACCAAAATACCTCTAGATATGGTTTATTAAGGTGACTGAGGAAAAATCACCAACCAACTTTTTTTAATAAGTCAATGGAGTTAAAAAATGTGCTCAGCAGCAGTTAAGTCTCAGAGAGAGAAGGAACACACCCATTTTCTAAGGAGCAGTTTCCTCTGAGCCGAATTTGGGGTGTTATAACAACAAGCTCTTTCTTACTCAGATCTGCTGCCTCCAAGGTTTCTGTGCAAGCCCTGTGCTGGTTCTCTGTGACTGCAGACCCCAGAGCACACTTCACTAAGGCCACTTCACTATATTGCTTAACATATTTGTGTAGCAATGGATCCATTAAACATAAGAATGGGAGCGGTCTGCAGAGTATTTATTGACAGAAGTAATCTAGAAAGATTGTTACTCCCTCTGATTGCTGCTTATTTTTTGCTTTCACAGACAATGGTCTTTGATGAGGGTGTACATTGTTCAGAGGGACCATCTGAATCTGTTCCTCAACATCAGCTGCAGAATAGTTGAAATCTGTGAATTTGTCATGTTTTCCCAGTTTTTATGTTTCTGCGGGAGATACTGTACGGTCATAGACAGTCTTTTTCTAGTAATTATCCATCTTCTATTAGAAGATAGATAGATAGATAGATAGATAGATAGATAGATAGATATCATCTATCTATTCCCTCAGTTACTTCTTTTACTCTGTCCTTGAGCAGAACTAAACCATTGAAGAGTGCTGAAGCTTATTAATTTATTATTATGTAATTCTCATACATGTATTTGTGCCATGCTACCATTTCTTTGCTATGACTTGGAAATTTGGCATTACTGAAGTCTTCTACTATTGAGTCCATATTATGCTTCAAACTAAATTTTAGAAATCTCTGTTCTATACAATAAAATCAAAAATACTTGAAGCTGAACTACAAGACAAAATCAAAAATAAAAAAATATTTCTTCAACAGTCTGCAAATAAAAAATAGTGGAGCTCTGTGTCTTTAATGTATCAAGTCAGCTTCCTTTTTAACTTGCAATGTCTAGTCACTTTTTCTTTTCAAATACATTTACTCTCACCCAGCTGTGTGCATTGCTCTTTTGTATTCCACTAAAACCAAGCAAGCGATTCTGAGGTGGAAAATGTAGGTAGCAATGTGTAATATTATTGCACACATGGTAGTACTACTGGAAAATGAAAAATAATAATCATAGCTTTCATTAATGATTTATAGGAAGCTATAGTGTTATAACTGTATATTTGTAATAGGAACAAGAAGCATGCTGCTGGTCTCTTAAAACTGCAGTTTAAAATTATTCCTTATTCAAGTATAATTTCTTCAATTTTTCTGTAACATATCATGCATCATAATCCAGAAATTGCAACAAACCTGTACATTCCAAAAAACCTGATTGTGAGTCTCTGACAGGAAAAATCTGTTTCTGCACTTTAATATTGTGTGCCAAGGTGTGTGTGGAATTATCTGTGAGCTGAGCCCGTTTTGTCATTGGAACAATTCAGTAGGATCACAAGATCCTGGTGTAGCTGAAGTTTTATTCACTGGTCCTTTACTTCTCACTCAGGGGTGGTGTTATATAAGGAGATTTTGCTCTGTGAAGTGGTGCATCTTCCACAGCAATGCAGTATTTTGTTGTTCAGTGCAATTTGCACATTCCAAGAAACAATTCTCTAACAACTGGCACCACTTGACGTTGTTCAGTGAGATGTGGTCCCAGACACTTGGGAGAATTGCTGGATTTCAGGATTGGTGTGGCAATGTTGCAGTATAATGTAGCTCTAACTATATCTGCAAGGATTTTTGTGTGCTTGTGATGACTGTATTGTGATAGAACAAAAACAACAAATCAAAGTCTGTGTTAAATAGCTTTTTTTGTGAAGAGAGATGGTGGCTATAATTTTTAATTGACATATATTTAAAGGACACAGCATGTGAAATAGTCATCTATAACTATGTTGGTTCACTGAAGTGCTGTTTCCAAAGTCACAGCTTGTTTTTCATTAAATACCTACAAAAAAGATATGCAAAAATATCTTTTTTTTTTCTTTTCTGTAAAGATAAAAAGGAAGTTTTAATTTCCCAAATTATACATTTCAAATATATATACAGTGCAGGCAAATAATATATTTTGGTCCTTTTTAGTCATCTAAATCTAAGGCTGACTGATGTACAAATTAAGTGTTTGGAAGAAAAATTCTTTGTTTAGCATGGAGTAATTTATTAGATTAAAAGGAGAGTATTTTTCTTCCAATGTATTTATAGAACAGAAAAAAGCACTAATCATCCTTCATTTCAGGCTTTTTAAAATGTTAATGTAATAGATATGTATGACATAGCTCTTACAATCTTTAAAAGAGGAGTTATTAAAATGAAATTAGAAATCTGGATGAATGGTATGAGGCTAAAATGAGGAACTCTTCTAATGGATTTTGGTATTGGATTTCTAATGGTAAAATTTTAATGATTAAAGGGTTTGTAAAGAGCTAGATCTTTATAAAAGTCAAAAGTTCAAATAAGACAGAATTACCTCCATGTGCTTGATTTTAAATGAAGAACAATGAAATGTGTACACATTCTATTTCATGTGTTAAATGGAGTGTCATTATCAACAGAGACAGATGTGATATTGTAAGTCAGTGAAAGGCTAAAAGGGAAATTGTCTCAACTTTGATTTTAACATGGGGATAAAATTATACCGTGATGCTGCAGAAACTCAGACTCATTCCAGAAAGGCACAATAATGAATAAATGCTTTGACCAAGAAATGTTATGGGAAAAATTAAGAAATGAACTTCAAATAATAAATAATTATAAAATCTAATGCATTTTTTACGTACTAAGATTAACTAATTTCAATAGTCTCTAGCAATTTTGAATTTTTTTACATTAAAAAACTTTATCAAAATCTTGATATACTTGCAAATACAATACTTCAGGAATATTAGGAGAAAAAGGATTGATAGATGCCTTGCAGGACTTACTTCAGCACTGGGATTTACCCACAGTTTTACTAGAATGGCAATCTGCTCTACCATTAAAGCCCACTGGAAGTGTTTAGCTCTTAATGAGGGAGAGGACTTAAATCTTCAGATAGAAAATCAGCTGTGTGGTGTCTCCTTATTGCCACAGGTAAAGATCCTGGATATGAAGTATCTTAAAACTCCGGGCACTGGAACTGCTGGAGAATTGTTATACTTGAACAATGCCTTATGTGCAGCTTGGGCAAAACTTGAGTGAGAGATAAATCAGAATCTGTCAGCTGAGGCTGCTGAACAAATTGATAAGTTCTCCCATCAAGATTGTCATTTTTGGAAAGCATCCATAAACTTGGAAAGAGTACTGATAGTCTATTGATCCTTAAGAAAAGAATAATGTTCTCTAAGAAATAGTCAATATACTCTTGGTGTCTGTGTGCCTGTGTTGATCATCTCAGTAAAAAGGAAAGGTTCATGAAACGTGAACTGTGTAGCACTTGGCATGACAACAGCTCTGCAACCAGCATGGTTTCCTTGGAAAGCACAGGTGTGCAGTGAATCTGCAAGTCAATGTGCTTGTAAGAAATGCCTGAACAAGGACTGAACTAACTGCAAGCAGTTGTGTCTTTAGAGATGAACCACTGTACATATAACTGGCCATTAGGGGTTTTTTTTATGAGCCCTAATGTCTTAATGTAGATTTTGTATACATTAAACTTATGATGTGTTGAAAATTTCTGTAGGCTAAATAAATCTAAATATGCTTTTCCAGCAGCTGCCACTTAATGGTACTGTCTAACAGGTACCTCAATATCATTTTGAGATTCACACTTTTATAAATGCAGAGCTGGAAGGCAATAGTGACTTACATTCACACTGTGATGAAAACTAATCTTGTTACTGTGGTTTAAGACATCATCATCATTGTTGGAAATAGTCTGTAGTAAAAAGGCTTAGCATAATCCATATGTGAGCTGAAACTTGGGTGACATACAGTTAAAGATATGTATTGTGGCTGGTACCAGGTGCACAGGTAAAGGAACCTCTTGCACAAAAAAAGGACTCAGTGAGGCCTCTATGGGTGTGTTAGACTGTATCATGTGTACATGACTGGAGAAAGGGACATTGCATTGCTGTCTGCTCAAATACTCTGCAGTTGTTCTTCAGAACAGGAGCCCACTAGCTGGACAGTTTTGTCTAAAAGATTTGGATGAGTACTGTGCACTCTGTTCTTCAGAAAAGGTGACTTTCTATCACCCTCCATATACAAATCATTATGTTTTGATTTGTCTTCTCTTTTTAGGTGAAAACTCTTCTAATTGTTGCTCTTCAGCACTAATCCCAATCAGTTAATTTTGAATGAGAGACAGGAACTCCCTGTGAAACCTACCCCAGTGGGG
>VXBR01003872.1:1096223-1383839 GCA_013400215.1 Cisticola juncidis | reverse complement strand
ATCATTTTGAGATTCACACTTTTATAAATGCAGAGCTGGAAGGCAATAGTGACTTACATTCACACTGTAATGAAAAACTAATCTTGTTACTGTGGTTTAAGACATCATCATCATGGTAGGAAATAGTCTGTAGTAAAAAGACTTAGCATGATCCATATGTGAGCTGAAGCTTGGGTGACATGCAGTTAAAGATATGTATTGTGGTTGGTACCAGGTGCACAGGTAAAGGAACCTCTTGCACAAAAAAAGGACTCAGTGAGGCCTCTATGGGTGTGTTAGACTGTATCATGTGTACATGACTGGAGAAAGGGACATTGCATTGCTGTCTGCTCAAATACTCTGCAGTTGTTCTTCAGAACAGGAGCCCACTAGCTGGACAGTTTTGTCTAAAAGATTTGGATGAGTACTGTGCACTCTGTTCTTCAGAAAAGGTGACTTTCTATCACCCTCCATATACAAATCATTATGTTTTAATTTTCTTCTCTTTTTAGGTGAAACAAACCTCTTCTAACTGTTAATCTTCAGCACAAATCACAATCAGTTAATTTTGAATAAGAAACAGGAACTCCCTGTGAAACTTACCCAAGTGGGTTTTTTTTTTCTCTCCTGTATAATGTTCGTTCTCTCTAATAAAGTTCAAAATATAAAATATCCTTGGAGAAATATATTGTTTACACTAATCTCTTGCCTCTAAGGGTATTAGAGGGAAAGTATTAGGGCAGGTACCCTGCCAGTGTGTGCACTAAGGACTCTCCCCAGGTGTGCTATGGGAAAAGAGACTGTGATAGGATGTCTTAGGAGCTCTATTTCACCACCAGTTCATTATTAGTTTCCTGCATGGTCCCTTTCTGACTTCCACATTCCTCTGGGCCCTCTGATGAGTGACACAGGTTTATGCTTTATTTCTCCAATGCTTTTTCTGGTGTAGTTTTGATTTTCCTTTTTCCTTTTTCCTTTTTCCTTTTTCATTTTTCCCTTTTCCCTTTTCCCTTTTCCTTTTTCCTTTTTCCTTTTTCCTNGGAACCTCTTGCACAAAAAAAGGACTCAGTGAGGCCTCTATGGGTGTGTTAGACTGTATCATGTGTACATGACTGGAGAAAGGGACATTGCATTGCTGTCTGCTCAAATACTCTGCAGTTGTTCTTCAGAACAGGAGCCCACTAGCTGGACAGTTTTGTCTAAAAGATTTGGATGAGTACTGTGCACTCTGTTCTTCAGAAAAGGTGACTTTCTATCACCCTCCATATACAAATCATTATGTTTTAATTTTCTTCTCTTTTTAGGTGAAACAAACCTCTTCTAACTGTTAATCTTCAGCACAAATCACAATCAGTTAATTTTGAATAAGAAACAGGAACTCCCTGTGAAACTTACCCAANTCCTTTTTCCTTTTTCCTTTTTCCTTTTTCCTTTTTCCTTTTTCCCTTTTTCCTTTTTCCTTTTTCCTTTTTCCTTTTTCCTTTTTCCTTTTTTCTTTTTCCCTCTCCTTAAATTCTAAACTCTGGGTTTCTTACAATATGATTGTCCAGTGTGTTGATACTGAGCTGATGAAGGAACATCTTGACTGAGAGAACTGAAATTCTGCTGTTATAAGTTCATACTTATTTAATGTGCTGGATTGGGACTTTATAATATTTTTCATTAGAAGGAGGTTTCTCTTGTTTCCACTGAACCATTACCTTTACTATTAGTTTTGAATGTTGGAAGAGATCTTTGGGAAAATGTATTTCCTGTACAGAGCAGAGCATGTTGTTTCATCTGTATTGTCAACAGCATGTTTTGGAAAGGCATTGGACCTTGATATATGGGATTGAAATGACCCATAAAATAGGTTGTTTTGTTAACAATCTGTTAAAATAATTTGTTACTTCTGTCTACATTCTGCCATGCCTTTTTTGTAAAAGATTCAAGCAAACCTTCTTCTTAACAGCTCTGTTCTGAACTTCTCTCTATGCAAATACTGTGTCTTCATGCAAGACTGTGATCTCATCAGGCTTCTAAATTTCTCAGAGAAAAATGAAACATTCAAAGCTTCTGCCAGCTGTTCACTTTTCAAATAAGATTTACAGTCTTTAAATCATTCTTTTGTGTCTTGCCAGAGTCTAAAACTCTTTTTCAACCTCTCCCTTAAAAATTGGAAATCCAGACTGGACATAATGTCTCAACAGCGTGAGCTTGGTTGAACAAGCAAGACTAATGCTGTAATTTACTTAATAAATGGTTAGGCTTTAGAATCAGGCATCTTAAGAGACTGAACTGTACGTGATTTTCTCAGTGTGATCTGTATGCCTTTGTTATCAGTCAGTGTTGATAATATCTTTTGTTGCTGGAATTCTCCATGCAGAAGCATTAAATCTTTCTGGTGTTTAATAAAAAAAAATCAATGCTTTTTTAAAACTGTGCACCTAAATTACTTAGCTTCTCCCACGCCTCTAGCTACCTGTGCTTCTGCTTTTCTTTATTTAAAGCTAATTCCTTTTGGTAAGTACTCAGGAACAATGAATAACTGTAGGAGGTACTTGCAAACTGCTGTTTAACTTAGCAGGAAACAAGGTGAAGAAAAAATACTGGAAACAGTGTCAGGAGAAAGGCTGAAACTCGGACATCAAACTGCAGAGAGGCAAATCAATCCCTCACAGGAACTGAGCACTAGCAGGCACTAAAGTAGCTGTGTGTGCTGGGGAGGGGGTTTTCACAAGTGTTTAATGTTAGTACAGTTGTAGACAAACAGAAATCTATAGATTTGTTCCAGGGCAGTAGTTCTTCTTCCCCTTTGAATGCATGCTACAAAAAGACAGTACATTTATTTCTTCTGTTGGCTACTGTGTTTGAAATAGTGCATTAATCTCAAGCTCTGTCTGATTGCTGAGTAGGTCATGAACCCCGACCAACAGGTCTCCCTACAAATACAAGGAACACCCTAAGTTTTACCTGTACCTATGCTGCTAGGTTTGATCCCAAATTTGTGACCATACTGCAATGTGTACTGATGAGCTATTGAACAAATACTTACTGCATTCTTTAATGATTTGTCCATGTCTCAAACCAGAACTGGCTATCTGTTAAAAGTGGGCAGTACTGTGAAATAGATCAGTACATGTTCACTGCAGAACATACCCTTTAAAGACCATGACAGCTGCATTCATGTTACTATAGGAGTTTTTTCTTTACTGGGAGGGCCAGTGAAATGAGCAGGTTTATTCAAGAAGGAAAGCACTATTTGAAGATTGTTGCCTTGGACCAAGTCTTCTGAAAAATTAGGTTTTCTTTCAAGGGTTGTTTTTACACTAGCATAACCCGATTACTTCCACTGAGCTACCTGTATAAGTGAGGTGAATACCAGCTCTCTTACTTCCCCACTGCACTTTAAAATTTATTGCCTTCAACGCCTTCCCAAATGAAAACACTGCAAGCTTTAATTAGATTTTATTCCACTATTTTGTAAGGAATGAATATGCCTGAAATTGGAAATCAGCAAGAGCAGTGTTTCATAGTGAACAGCAAAATCTGTATCCAGATAACCTTTGTCAGTATAAATCAGAAACATAAACAGTGAAAGAATACTATCTTACTCCTTTGTATAAATAAAACCTATAAATAAAACCCCAAACCAAACCCACTACAAAACCCAGCAAAACTACTCTGCATGAATTTTTGTGAACTTCTATGTATTGGGTACTGCTATGCAAGTACAGCTTTTCTAGCTGCCATGGTGTAATAAGCCTTTGGAAGACAGAGAACCTCTTCTCAACAAGGCTTTATAGCTCCAAAATCAGTGGATAGATTTTGAATGCTCACCACAAGAAACAATTTTTTTCTTCCTTAAACCAATACACTTAATTATCACAAAAGACTCAGTTACATTGGTTGTGAACTGATTTTAAAGAAGCTCTTAGTTGTACTCTGGCTATGGAGTTTCTGAGAGCAGTACAGAAATGAAAGAATCCAAAGGATATCCCATGATTACATGAAACTAATTGACTGTCTGATAGCAGTTAAAACAACATACTGCAAGCAGGGATAACAAATAATTAGAGGTAATTGGGGAGGAGCGTCAGGAAGTAACATAAATCACACAAAAGCTCTCCTCTCTAGGAAGTACTTTTCATCCAACTGCCATTATAAAAACAGTCCACTCATGCTCAGATTTATTCTGCTTTTGTATACAGACTTCTACTTCTGGCAGATCCCTGATTTTTTCCCCACTAGCCCTTCCTAGTTGTCTGAAAGTAATTTTTTTTTTCCTTTTTGTGTGTGTCTGCATCAGAATCAGTTCTTAGAAGGGAAAACCACATCAGCTGGCAGCAAGAGAGGGATCAAAATAAAAATCAACATAAGTCAACTCCTCCATCAAATATTAAGGATAGCAGGTGACAGGGCTTTCCTGGGTGCATCTCATCTTCCAGTTGAGCTGGTGCACAAATGGTTTGTGAGGACATTTTATACTGGTATAAGATTGGAGAATGTCTTCTAGCCTGGCCAAGCCTGGTGCAGCCCCCACATGCTGACTGTACAGAAGTGCCCAGGGCTGTGTGTGTTCAGTGCAGCCTCTGAGAGTTCACAGGACTGTGCACAGATGGGTCAGAATGCTGAGGATGTGCAGGGAGCACTGCCTTGCCATGTACCTGCTGCCCAGGCCCATGCACCTTCACAGGACATCCTGCTTCTGCTCACATCCCCTTTCCCTTCTCCTTACACATGAGATTTATTGCACAAATACAGGACATGTTCTGTACTAGAAACGCCCTGGCAATGTTGGGTTTGCTGCACTCAAAGCCTGCAGTATGTGTATACCCACTTCTGGCTAGGGACTAGAGACTGAGGTGTTCCAGTCTGACCAGGGTCTGTTCTGACTTCTTAATCTGGGACTTGCTTGCTCATCACTGTGTCTGAAGCTGACCTCTTCATCTTTCAACTTTTCCAGTAAATTCAGTTCTTTTGGTTTACTTTTCACAATTCAGATTCCTAAGTGATGGCAACATGGCTATCTTTTGTCTAGTGACTCACAGGAAGGCTCCAGATGCCTGGCATCCCAGTAAAGAAGCTCAAAGAAGTTTATATTCCCTGGTTAAAATGTTTACAAATAGTGCCACATGATTGAAGTTTCTTTTAATGAACAGTTGTGAGAAGAGTTTGATAAAGGCTGGAAATACATTGGATATTCATGGGTAACAATCCTTTCTCAGATATGAGCTTTGATTTTAGAATACAGGGCAAAGAAAAAGTGATAAATGAAAGAGATAATTTTATTTGCTGCTAATAACATATCAGCTCTAATCAGGGTGAAACCTATCCATTAAAATGTATGCACAAATGTGATGATAGTATTAGGAGTGCCTCATTATTGTTAATTCATTTAGTACTCAGTGTAATAGCACTAATCATAATTAGCTTCTCCGGTATTAATAGGGTTGTCACACAATGCATACTATATTTGTATGAGAATTCCACTCTAGATTCTCATTAATTAGAACACCATAAAAATGCCAGCACTTTAATTTTCCTTATATTAAATACTATGAACAAGCTTCCAAGTTTTTCCTATTAGAATTTATCAAAATACTACTGCTACATTAATTTCAGCCAGAAATAATAGTTCGTAACCACCCATTTATCAGCTAATTAATTTACTGTTTAAAAATCTTTAATCCTTCAGGGGATTACTGTGGCTAATGTACAGAGGAAGAGGCTAAATAGCTGCTGTTTTCTGAAGAGGTTTCTCTGCCAATCTTTGCAAAATACTCAGTATCAGGATCCTGCAGGGCTGGTGTCTCCCTGGGTTGGGTGTTGGGGCACCAGATGCTCTGGGGACTCTGTCAGGGCCAGGTTGGTCTGTCAGGGCCAGGTTGGGCAGCCAAGTTGTCACTGTCCCATGGTCCCAGCAGGAGCAGGGCAGTCAGGGATCTTGGGCACCTGCCTGGCCGTGCTGCTGGGCTCAGGCCAAGCATGGATGTGGGCTCCCAGGTGGAGGTCCCTGTCTGGCCCCATGGTGCCCATGGCAGGCACAGTTAAACCAGCTCCTGAGGGAATGAGGTCTTCCTGCAGCACGCTCTGGAGCCCATCCAGAGTGAGCAGGAGGAAGGGGCAGTCCTGCCTCCAGGCTGGCCCTGAATACAGGCAGCCAAGCCTCCAGAAGGGGAATGATCTCGGGGCCCTTCCCAAGGTGTTTCTGTTTGGAAATAAAGAACAAAGGCAGTGTATTCATGATGGCTGTATCAGGAGTTCTGAGGCTCTATAGGGTACCCCTCTGCAGGGAGTTACTCTGAACTTTCTGGCAGCCTTTTTTGTGCCTCCTGCTTGCACCTTAAGCAGCTGCCTTGCTGTGCTGCTTTTACGAATCCTTTTGGTTGACTTACGTAAATCTTTCATCAGGGCACAGACACTGAGAAATTCTTGATTTCCTTGGCCTCTGGCTGTAGGCTTCAGCCTTTTGCATGTGAAAACTGTTGGCTGTTAGATGGAAATGCTCTCTGCCACTCTAGGTTATGTGAACTGGTGGTCTCACTTTAGCAGATAAATTGCCAATCTGAAAATAAACCACTAAGTAGTCTGAGGACACAAACCAAGCTACTTCACTTCAGAATATTAGGTTCAGAGTGGGATATTTAAACCTGATGTGGTAGAGAGGCAGCTGGAGTTGTACCTTGATTGGTGACTTGAGGGACTGGGACTCAATACCTGGTTCAAACTGGTGTTATTGATGCAGGAATTTGTTGCTCTACACTGTACCAGAAGAGTTTCATTTCTGTGCTTTCCTAATCTACTAATATCCTATAATGTGTTTTAATAGGTCTGATATTTTATATTATAGGAACACATAAATTGAGTAAAAACTTTGAAAGATCTTTGTTTTCAGAATAAGAGATTCAGAATCTGTGTACCATCACAGGGTTAATTAAAAATTCATGTTTCCTTTATATTTTCTTGCTGCCTCATTTGTATTCAAGGTATGTCCTGAGCAGGTTTATTTTGATAGATTGTTATCCAGAATAAATTGAAATACCTTCTACAGTGCTCTCTATAAGATAAGGAAAAATTACTTGAGTTATATTCCTAAATCCTAGGCGACTGTGCCAGTAGATTGATTCATGCTGTAGGTTTCCACCTTCATTTAAACAGTGCTGAAATGAGCCTGAAGCTTAATAATTTTTATCAGCTCTCTGAGAAAATATTGGAAATTGTTAATTGATTGTGCACATTACAATATTTATACAGCAGTAAAATCATAATTCTTATAACTGATACACACTCTGGTCCAAAATTCATCCATCAATTCAGCCATGTTTTATTCTGCTTTGTTTTCTTCTCTCACAGGACAGTTTGTGACATGATTGTGTGATGTTTGTGTTTGATGACAGCACTATTAAGGTAGCTGTTTTTTCAGGTTAAAACAATTCCAAAGGGTTGAATAGATCTCAGGTCTCACAATCAGGTCCCAAATTTCAATACAATGAAAGTTGAAAAAGTGTCTATGGAAATTGTTCAAATGATAACAATTGTTCTGAATATACAGAGGAATATGCAAGAATATAGGAACCTTCATCTCACTAAATGTGTAATAGAGCTATGAAGTTAGGATTTAATATGTAGTACTTTCCTTTAAGAAAGTGCAGTTTTTCAAGGCATACAACATTCAGCTGAACAAATGAGAAATGCACAAAGTTTCCATATAGGTTTTAAATATGGCAAACCCAAAATCTATCACTTGAAGTTGAATCCTTAGCTTGAAATGGTAAAACTTGTCTTCCATTGGTGGGAAAAGCCTTCTAGGAGCTGAAAGCAGTACAGTGTGGTTCAGGTAAGCTAAGATATGAACTATTTCCTGCAAGATCCCTTCTCCCTCTTGCTGCTGCAGAGCGCATGCAATAATAGTGTGACAAAAAATGTTGTACTTTTCCTCCTGCAATGTCAGGTACAATTGAAATCAAGCCCAGAGCCTTTCTCTACTGGTATTGAGATGAAAAAAAGAGAGAAGTTCATAGAATCATTGAATATTTTGTGTTGGAAGGGACCTTTAAAGTCAGATATTCCAACTCCCCCTTTAAGTAGATGAGGTGGTTCAGAGTCCCATCCAGCCCCTGAAAACTTGCATGGAAGGGGCATCCATGATTTTTCTGGGCAACTTGTTCCAGTATTTCACCATGATCATTGTAACACCACTATCATTCTTCCTTATATCTAGTCCAAATCTAAGGATGTTTGTTTTCTATCCTTTTTTTCCCTTGTCCCAGTAAAAAAATAAATTTGGCGGCCTGGCAGGTTCCTACATTTCTTTTTGAATTCCATGGTCACCATGGATCTGTCAAGGAAAACCCTGACAGAAGATTGCATAGCAAACAGATGCTGGTTTGGAATTTACTTTCTGATGCTACTTGCACTTTTGAGGAGATGTTACCAAGACCGGTAGGCCTGATTGTCTTTACATATTTTTTCCCACTTATAAACTTTATACAGCTTTTGTTTACTTAATATATCATGTTTTCAGATCCAAAAAAGGGTGCCTGATGGTTTATTCATTTCCTCTGTATTAGTTGTCTAAAGAAGATGCAACCTCTGCTCATTAACTTTGTTTTTATACGTCTATTGCCATGGCTACACAAATCAATCCTGCAAGAGATTTTAGTAATGGAAATCTGCTTTGTTTTTGTAGTGTGTCCTACTTACCTATGCATCATTATCAAAACTCCAAGTGACTTTTTTTCTTCCTTGTTGGTTAAAACTGTGATGTTGAATTTGGTTTTTTTGTGCATGGTCTAGCACAGTGTCTATCTGCCTGGACACTGGTAAGTGCATTTCTTTTGCTGAGATTTCTGTGACCAACTCTTAGTAAAAGTGCAGTGACATTGGGAGGCGTCACTTGAATCTTTCATAACACAAACGTTAAAAGACTATCAAGTATTTTGAGCCTGTTATGTGTTCAGCTGCTTTGCAGAATTAAAATTCAGGGCTGGATTTTCTGTCTTCTCATTCATCTTGTTTTCTGAGACAGTCTGATCTTAATTCCGGCCCTTTCTGGTATACTCAGCTCATGAGGTAACTGCAATAGGTTTGCATCAGATTTCCAATGCATTTCAGGCACCAGTGACATTTTCCTATTCCTGGGGAGTTGGCCACGTCTATCCAGCTTTAAGATTTTAAAAGGGTTGGAGGAGTGGAGTACAGCTTTATAAACAGGGGGCTGCAAAATCTTGCCTTGCCCAGAAAATGCAAGCTGTGAGGTAGTGTGGTAACAATTCATTATTATGTTAGCAGACATTACAGTTCTCTCTCTCCCCTGGTTTAACCTCAAAGACCCTGTTGTTGCTAGAAGAATGAGAGAATGATTTCAAACCTTTGAAGCAGTATGTTTCCTACTAGTGTGGTAGAGCAAAAATGGAAAACACTTTGTGATGGATTTTAAAAAATTCACTTGTAGCAGATACACAATGACAGGAAACGAGACTCAGAAACTCTGGAGGTCCTTATGAGTGTTGCATTTCAGTGAGAACTTAATCCTCTTCTGTGTGAATCATTCCATACTTGCCACCCCAAGAAGCAGATTATTCTGCATTTTCTCTTCCTGAGATTAAAATTTCTTAATACTCTCCTCAGCCTCATACAGGGATGTCTATTTGCCTACTACTTTGCTCACATTCATAAGTAAATTAGCTGGGAGGAAAAGGGGAAGGAAAGGAGAGGGAGGAATCTGATCTGGCCCCATTTACTTGCTATTATAACTACTCAAACTGTTTTGATTTACTATAATGAAGTGTTATTTTAAAATCCATGTTTGCAGATAAAAGTTATTTTCACTTACATTTTTAGGGCTTGTTAAAATCTAGAATTGTTTCCTTTTTAATTCTGTTCCTTTCTCTCTTTCCCTCTCTAGTCCTGAGTACCAAAGTGCAAAAACACAGAACAACCTGACTCCTTAAACTGCACATTGCTGACACAAGTAAGGGTTAATCTGATGACTTGGGGAGGTTTTGGGGGAAAAATACAGAAGCATAGATGCAGATCTATTTCTTCTCAAAATTTGCACAGCTAAAGTCTCATTTCTGAAGAATTATAAAGTCTGTACTTTCCTGAGACAAGTTGCTCCTTTACACTGTTGCTTCAATTGCCTGTCCGAGAAATTAAATGGCATCGTATAGACAAGAAGGTCATTCACTCTTTTTCTGCAAGAAGACAAAAGGAAAGTGTAAGAATTTCAAGCAGTTTATCATGCAAAAGTAAAAAGTAGAATATCCCTTTCATGTCCTCTCCATAGACCTGGCTCTGTGGTTTGGGGACCACAGCCTGGAAGCCTTCACCTGCAAGCATTCTCCTGTGAAAATTTGATAACCTAGATCAAATCCTGGTCATATTGACATCAATGAGGCTAAAATTTTATCCATTTTATTTTACAGTTGTTCTGTGCTCATAAAGCGCAGGGTATGTACTTTTTACTATGACTGCACATGAAAGAGTTATTTATGTACCTATTGAAAAAAGGTGTTCAGTTTCTCAGTTAACATGCCAGAGGCTTTGTTGATGGGGCATGAGCTAAAGAAACAAATTATTAAGAGACTATTGGCACAGGGATACTGCAAGGGAAAAAATATACAGTTAGGACCAGATGTTAAACTGGAGTTTCAAAATTAATATTCTGTATTTAGGATGGCTATGGAAACTGAAAGGCTCAAGCAAAATGCAAACCTTTCATGGGAGATAAACCTCAGGTTTCACAACTGAAAACTGGAAACTCTTCTATCAGGAGAGGCTTTCTGTCTGTGAAATGGAGATAACAACATTGCTCTTCTTTCCTTTATTTGTTAGTATCTTCTGGCCAGAGACTGTTAGGAAGAATGAACTTATGTAGTCCGTGTTACATAGATTTTTGTGTGAATTTATAATAGCACCAAGGAGAATTCACTGGTGTTGATCAAGGCAGAAGTTCTCTTTATTTCTCAAAGGAAAATGAAAATGACTGTTGCTGAAGTACAGCAAATTGATCAGATGTTTTTTAGTATCTTACTGTGCTTCACCCAGTGTTTTAATGAAAGAATAGGATATTCCTTATCACAGTGCCAAACACATAGAATTTAGAGAACTGAATTGCTGTTGTTATGGGAACAAAGGTCCAGTGGACTGCTTCAGTTGAATTATTTTGGAACAGAAATGTCCTTCATGGATTCTGCACATATGGGAAGCCAGCCTGGCTCCAGCAAGGCCTGTTGGCTGGAACACAGGCTTCCCTAGTGATGATGTTTGTTCCTTTGATACATTCTTTATCATCTGTGTTCTTTCAGTCTTTCCTTCTTCAGATTTCCCTTATTTCCTGTGTTTCTGCTTTAATTTCACATTGATTCCTGTCTTTTCTTTCCATAGTATAATCTCCAAAATCTGAGATTCTCTGGAAATGGAAACATGTGCTGCATGTTGATAGAACAATTATCTGTCCCTCTCCCGAAGTTGTGCATACACATAAGCACAGAATGAGAGGAAGATGGAACTAAAATCACAATTCCTTACTTGGGAAATTTTTCATTATAAAATGAAAAGACAACCCTCTTATCTGCCTATGCTGATGGATCCCGTGTTGTTGGTTCTAGAAGATAAAAAAGCATTTATTAATATACCAGTACTAATGCACTAATACAAATATGAACCCAAGTCCTTATACAAACTTGTGGGCCAAGCATGTCCTGCCCTAGAGTCAGTGAGCTAAATTTTGTCTTGATTGTGTAATTTTCATAACGTAGTATCTTTGACTGAGACTCTGATTTTGAATTAATAAATGGTTTCTGTACCCAGACAGAGTACTTCAGCTCCTTAATTTGATCATCCTATTGAATTAATCTATTGTATTAAATGTACTTATTTTCTAACAATATCAAAGTTTGAAAACTGGCAATGTTGTCTTCTCTATTCCCCATGCAGGAAGCACCTAAATAGGGTGGCCAGAATGTCAAAATTGTGTAGCAGTCAGAACCTCCTAAAGGACAATTTTTTTTTTTTTTTTTTTGTAAAGGAAAAGAGGCAGTTTCTCTTTAATTGGGACAGCAGTGCTCTTTTCCTCAAATGCCAACATCTGACACTGGGAGAAGACCAAAAATAATGGGGCTACCATGCAGTAAATAACTGTGTGTGATATTACAGTTTTACAGAGCAAGAAATACTTTGTTTGTGCTTCACTAGGCTTTTGCTTTATGACACAATAAAGTCCTCTGGCAAATAAATGGCAGGATCTCAGCCCAAGGGAGTGGTGATGCTTCTCAGAAGAGTTTTTTAGGGCTTGTTTATTGCCTTATAAACTCAAAGCCAAATTAAGTTTGTATAATGTTACATTTTGCATATGAATTATACGTCCCCTGTCTATCTGCAGTTATAGGCATAGTTCTTATTGCCTGGGTTTCTTTCCCTTCTATCTGTTCCCCTTCACATTTCTACCTGAATATATTATGCTAGGTGGGTCTTCTAACCCTAAATGTATGGCAAATGTCACTACTGCAAACTCCAGGTGTTTATGAGTCAGGTACCAAAATCCTAAGATGCCAAATTAAATCAGTGCATGCTGGATATGATCTTCAGGGGTCTGAGCTGATGTTTTATATCTGGAACAAGTTAGAGCTTTGTGGACTTAGATATATACTCTGTGGAAACACAAAGAATGGACATTAAGAATCTCAAGTGCCTTAAGGGGCTCAGGCTTAAAATACGCTGCGAGTGGGGAACACTGAACGTGTCTTATTCATTCCTGATAAGAACTCATTTCAGCCACAGAAGACTGCCAGAATGAACAGCCAGCCTGGCTGCAAAGCTGTCTGTAGGGAAGCTAGAAACCAGGCTAGTGAACAAATGGAATGGGTCATTCACATGTGTTCTCCCGTTTGAATTGTGCAAATCTATGCAGATGCCTCTCCCTGTCACTGCCCCTGCCACTGCCTACAGGATACTTAACAAATGCAAGAAAAAGAAAGTAGACAATAGTTTCAGACTGTCCATAAATGTAACAAGATGTAATGAGACTATATGATTATTTAGGCTGGGAGAAACCTGAGGAAGGTCTCCAGACCCCTTCATCCCACTCAAGGCACAGTCAGACCAGGGTGTTCAGTAGGGTCTTGGATGTCTCCAAGGTCTTTGGCCCTTTTTTCTTTCACTATATGTCCTTTTCTTGCCATCCTCCTGCAATACATCTCTTAAAGGAGTCTTGGCTCTGTCTTCTTGATAACTCATAAATAAGGAAAGGCTGATACTAGGAGATGAAATTGAGCAAAGGCAAGTTTAAGTCCACTTCCTTTATTTTTCTTTTTATCAGTGAGGGCTATCAAGCTCTGGGCCCCATTGCCAGATTAATTTAAAACCAAGGAGAATATGATGTAAGAAGTAATTTTGCATGGACAGGAGAGGGGAGGAGAAAATTTCTTTTGTCCTTCATATCATCTTTTCTAATTAATATAGTAGGGAGTGTGGCCTGACGGAATTACAGACTGTAAAGATTAGAAGCACTTCCTTATCTATGCCAGATCAATCCTTATTTTCTTCTAGTCAGTGGTCTGCAATTATGTTAATGCTATTATTTATGAAGATTTTGCTAAGAGGACTCTTACGAACTGTGGAATACTGATCTTCATATTCTCTTTTGTTAACAAATTCTTTGACATGAGATGAAATGCAAATGTGTTTATTCCCTGTGCTACTCAGTTTTCCCTGTTGTGCTTCAATCTTCCATGCACTTACAGCTGAGACTCAAAGCTTATTTTTCCAGAGATGATGATGATATATAGTAAATGAGGACGAAGTAGGTGGTCCATGTATTGTGTTACGAATTTGTGCATTCATTGGCTTGTTTTACTGCATTTATGTTGAAGTGCTGTTAGCAAAGGGGCTCAGTGGCAAGTGAGTCACCCTGCCTTCTCCAGGTGTTTGTAGGAGCTGAGCCCAGTTGAGCATTAGGTGAAACAGGTGTGTTAATGATAACCAGTGTCCTGCTGGACCTCGTTTCCCTTTGTAGTAAATACAGTATGTTAATTCGTGTTTTGGTGCATATGTTCTGTAAAATGTCACAGTAGTTCCAGTCAGGCATGGAACTGACAAATTCCAAGACAGGCAACACCCAGAAACCACCATTCAGAGGAGGACAGTGCAATGCAGGAACTGGAGACGCTGCCATTGGCATCAGAAAGGAGGACACATCAAGATGAGCCATCAGTCTTCCTCCCAGAAGCAGTGGTAGCCATGAACCATCACCCTTATCATAGGAGGGGAACTCCTGTTCATCCAGAATTTCATCTTCCATTCACCCACTGGAGGAAAGAAACTGACTCTTCTCCCTTCCAGAGGAGACCCCACTTAGCAACGACAGTGATGCATTCAAATAACTATTCCAAGGAAACAAAGAACTGTGGGGAAATCCTATGCTAGGGGTGAAATAAACTGTGTTAAACCTGGATCCCAGAAGAGGCCAATTTGTGAATTCTGGAGTATTGGAGTGCAATAGAGGCTGCTTTCCGTTCACCCTCTGACAATCCCAGGCATCATCACCGTAACTCTGCTTGTTGGTTTTACTGGAATTCTGTAATTTGATTTCTTTTAATAAACCAAATTATATTTAATTGGCAAAGTGAATTGGCATTTATAACAGTGTCAAAATAGAAGCCAGAGAAATGGCCACTGGCAATGCAAATTTGATCATACTTACGTGCTCTAATGTAACTGCAAGGCCTGAGTATTGTCCCATGAGGACAATGCAAAAAACTCAGTGAAGATCAGGGGATCTGACACTTTATTCATCAACAGTAGTTGTCATAGTGAAAACTTTAAAACTCAACCTCTAAGTCTTTCTGTGTTATCACACCATGAAAAAATCCCAAATTGTGCAGGTTGAAGAGTCTCAGGAATTTGAAGCTAACATAGTTGATTTTTTTGGGTCTACTTATTATTTTCTGAGTGCCTGACATTATCTTTGTTTATACTGCAATTTTTGGCATAGTTCCATTTTCTAGGGGTTAATGGTCAGGCTCTAGTATGTGAATAACATAAAGTAGTAGTTTCTTTTATTGTAAATTTTAAAAACTTTATTCTTAATTAACTAGTAATTAAAAACATTCTGTGGTTGTTTTGCAAGACTGTTATATGGTCAAGTATATTACAATTCCCGTTCTTATCCTGTGTCAATTAGCAGTTTAGCAGTGAAAATCCTAATTAATTTACTACCCCTCCAGTATGATGTCTTTCTACCACAGATGATTGTTTAAATGTTCCTTGGAGATTGGCCTTGTCAAAGAGCATAATTGAAGAATAAAGTTTACTGTGTTCTTTCTTTAAAAGAGGCTAATTTATAGACCATGGAGGGACTGCTTCCTTTGCTTAAAGTGTTTTTCTGTCAAGTCATGCAAAAAATCTGCCTTATCAAATATATGTCTTTTTTTTTTTTCTCCAGTAATTATAGTTCCCACCCTGGATGGGACTGAACAGTGTTGAGTCTGAATCTGGCCTATGGGGATTTGAATGTTGATATTCTGTAATGGCATGTTTAGATGTGTGTGATGGATTTTTTTTTCCCTCCACTGAGCCCAAGGCAAAGTTTATGAACAAATATAGTTCTCCTTCCAATGTTTCGGGGCCTGTGTCTTGGTAGAGAGTAGCTGTCACGTCTAACAATAGCTTTTGGTATAAAATAGAGAGATCTACTTGTTTCACTTCTCCCATGTGCTTTAACCTTTATCTGTTAAACAGATAAACCAAGCCACAACCTCTAAAGCCCTTTGTTAGCCACTGCTCTTAAAAAGTAAACCTTTCAATTATTGCATCTGCAGGACTGACCAGGATCAAGGACAATGAGGGAAGCTGTGGCTGCTCTCAGTATGTTAACACAGCTGCTATTAAATATGTTTAACTTTTAGATGCAGGGAGTCAGAAACCCATGGCTGATTCCTTTGTTTTCATCTCAGTGAATCCTAAAGATCAGTGTCTGCAGTGAGTACGTGTTAATCCATTGCTGCCAGCTGGTAAAGCACCCATGAATAATGGGAGATGATAAGCAACTCGCCCTTTTCCTGAGAGCATTTGTCACTGCTCATTCAGAGGCAGTGCCAGTTAGGGCTGGCACAGTTGTCCTTTGCAATGAAACTCTTGACCTAGGAAAACTGTGCAGAGAGCTTTGGAAAGATGATCTCTGACAATACTCAAGTGACTGTAGCTTCCTGCAGTTTCTGTGTGTGACTGCTGCAGCTCTGACTGCAGCAATCACAATTTCCCAATCATAAATTCATACAAGTCCCTGTATGGCCAAAGAGATTACCTGGTGTCTACCTGATTCCCTGTGTACTTGGTGTTTTGTGCTCTTGGATCTTCAACCTCTGAAGTCTGTTCACTCTCCCTCCATCACATTAGCACTGTAGGGTAATTAGTCATACTGTATGCACACCTATCCAGCTCGTGGGAGACTGCCAGGCTGTCACAGGAGATTAGCAGCTGCTTAACAGACTGTTTAGTTAACTAATACACGAAGGGGAAAATGGAGCTCTGTGTTATGAGGAAGGGGAATTTCATGTCCCTTATTAATATAGTGAAATGGTGTATTGATAATGACAAACTGAGAGAGCTAATATGCAGGAAATAATAAGCATAAGCAAAGGCCATTAAGAGCAGTGACAATCTAACTAGTCTTTTAAACAGTTTCTAAATATGCATATAAAACAGGGGATTCATTTAATAAATATTTATAATTTTTTGTTGAACACCATTACATAGCTCCTTCCTCCCTCTGCCCCTCCAATTTTAATGTAATCCTGTGCTAGAAGCACACACATGGAGAGTAAGAATAAATATTGATGAGAAAATATTTTATTGTTAAATATTGTGGCATATTAATGAAATGTAACCATGTTCTGTAACTTGACTGTTGGTTGGAGAAATGGGAATTTGAGTATTTAGTTGCTAATAAATTGCAAAGCTGGAACAATGTGTTGCATGAAAATGGAATCTGGCATTATTGGGAAGTTGACAGTTCTGTACAACAAGAAATAAACTCTTCTCTGCTGCAGTTGATAGGGGTTTCCTATTGCTAGGATTTTCTCCAGGGAGACCAATCTCAACACTGTAGCACTGAAATGCAAACTGAGTAGATGCATCTGTTGTGTCACGGGGTGGACAGCTACAAACCCAGCAGTTTGTGCTGAAGCGTGTGCTTCAGAGGATCAATGTGGGGAAGCATTGTCTTCTCAGTTTCTTAATTCAGATATGAGAGTAAATTTTGGTTAGTTTAGTAATCTTTAGCTGTTACTTTCCTTGTAGCTGTGGCTACCAAAAATAGAGGAGAAAAGATGGTAGTGCAATGTAGGTATTCTGAGAGGAAAAAAGTTAGAGAATACAATTTATATAGTTTCCTAGATATTTTTAAAACTAGTCAAGCCAAAAGTTTGCCAATATTTCATGCTGACTTTTTTCATTTGCATTTCTATTCCTGTTCACTTATCTGCAAGGATTAAGCTTTTCAGAGTAAGAGTTGTATGGCTGAAGTACTTTGCTGGTGCTTATGACATTTAGTCATTCCTCCATTCACTGCAGCAGTATCTTGTTCATTTAATAACCATCAGTTTTGGAGTATCTACTTTGTGATTGCATAACTGTAAATGTATTTGAACTCTCAAGAAGCTAGTGGCAAAATTTTCCCTTAAAGGAGAAGCGATTTCAGACACAAGGCTCTTGGTTTCTGTGATGTCCAGCTTTCAGTAAGAAGTAGGAATAGGTTTTTTGTAAGCCTAACAGAGATATTGCTTACTGCAGTACTCCTGCTTATACTGTTCAGGACATGTGCTATCATTTGAAATACAAATGTACTCACACTTTGATATACTTCATGTACTTTTTTCTCCTTTATCAAAATGGTTTGACAGAATTTTGATGAGAATGCTTTTCTGACTGGATAGTGCTATTCTTTTGATCTACAATGCTTTACTGAGATTATGGCTGTGCTTGTATTCTGATATATTTATCTTTGAAATAAGTTTGTAAGACATTCTTAAGTGAGAAAATGCTGATAAGATCACAAGAGTGTAGTATTTTGGTAAATTGATGGTATTTTTTACATTTAAGCACAATCATGGTCCATCAGTCCTAAGGACTAAGAAAAGGTATAAAGTGGGAAATAGTACATAAAAAGGAAACTGAAAAAGATACAGATCTCAGCTACATTTAAACACTGGTCCAAAGTTAATCCATTAATAGCTCCAGGAAACCATCTGGGGACTCTGTACAATGAACTATGTGTCAGCTAACCAGTAGCAGCCATATGAGGTACCTCCTATTTCTTTGAAGGGTCACTAGAGTGGCAAACCAGGCTTTGAAAGCTGGTAACTCATCTAAGCCAAAACTGATGGGTCATACAGCACAGTTGTGTTTATTCCTCATCCATTGTTTGTGGAGGACAGTGCAGAATGAATGCATGTATTTTGTGTGAGCAGTACACTAATTTTAGGGCTGATGAAAGTGCATGTCCAGTTTGTCCTTTGGGAGAAGCTTCTGAAGGTTGCAGTGCTTAACTGTTA
Organism: Cisticola juncidis; assembly: GCA_013400215.1. NCBI lineage: Eukaryota > Metazoa > Chordata > Aves > Passeriformes > Cisticolidae > Cisticola > Cisticola juncidis. The sequence goes on along the minus strand of VXBR01003872.1, from coordinate 1,365,324 downwards.
TTTTTGCCTCAATATTCACTTTAGTAAGGAATACAGCAGGAGCTTTGATAAAGCTGACAGGATAAAAGAGAAAGTCACAGATCAGGAAAATGCTTGTTAAAGAATTTCTGGAGAATCTGAGCATATTCAAATCAGCAGACAGATGAATTTAACATGGTGTGCTCAGTGAACTGGTTAATTGGATCCATTTTCAGTTAATTTGGGGAGCTCATAGAGGACAGGTGAGGTTTCAAAAGGACAAATATACTTGCAGGAAAGAAAAAAAGGGAACATGGGAATCATGGCCCAGTGAGTTTAATTACAAGACTTTAATTGTTCTAGAAAATCTACTAAACAGGGACACAAGTATCTGGAGAGGAGAAAATAGTTGTGGAGAGCTGTAAAACTTTAGAGAAATTCTACATTTAGAGCCTTGCTGGAAGCTTATACTAACATTTGAATTTTGTAGTAAAAATCCTTGCCTCCCTATCTCTGAAGCCATACATGGGAACTTTCAGTCCCTTGGGCCAGATGCTACTTGCTATGAATAAATAGCATTAATATATTACAAACCTTTTCAAATTATGGCGTTTGTTTTAGTTGGCTGATTATGCAAATTGAACCAAATCTGTGTGTATTGAAAAATACCTGGGTTACCTGAGCCATGGAAAGAAATTAGATCTTGGCAGGATTTTGGGCCCACATACTCAAATCAAGTGTGGAAAGACCAAGAACTTGCAGTTACCATTGTTATTAACTAAGCAGAAGAATAAATTACTGTACACTGGAGACAGTTTATTCATGAAATGTGAATTGCAGAGAATTCCAAATAGTGCAGGGTAAGGGTCTAAAGGCAGAATAGAGAAGCAGCAGAAACCTCAATGGTGTGTGTTATGGCAAATAAAACCAGGCAAGACAAGAAGATTGAAAACCACATTAAATGCTGTCACATGTCATAGTTAATGAGCACTAGGCCTGAGTGCACAGCAAGCACAAAGGAGATGATGCTCTCAGAGCCAGAACATTTCTGCACTCTCATCTGTCTCTCTGATAAAGGTGATGAGCAAACTGCCAGCCTGAATGCAATTAATATGGACCTATGTTAATTCCTTTTAACTGGGGCACAACTCCCTGTGCTAGAAATAGTGATGTCAGCACTGAGGGAAGAGCCCTGGGCACGGAGCAGATAGGAAAATGAGCAATGAATTTTCACCCAAACGTAGCATGAAATGAAACAATGTCTTAGAAAAGACTGACAGATCAGAGATTGAAGAGGCAATGTCGATCTTCAGTGAGGGAGTGTGTAAAACATGCTTACAGATAAAGAACAGATTGGAAGATATGCAAGAGGTTGCAATTATAGCAGCAGAAAAAAGTTTTTAACCATTATAAGGTTTAAAAAAAGTCATGCACTTTGCCTTGTGAGAAGAAGGGAACTGAAGAAGAGTTGGAGCATAAAAGGGTAATGGTGAAGTTTTCAACTGATGTTATTGTGATGAAAGATGATCAATGAAAGAACCCAGCTGTCTCATAATTTATACCCCTAGGAAAGTTCTTGTGCCTTCAGGCAGATAAAAAGAGGAGCTTTGCTCTGTCTGTGTTATGAAGGCAGTGAATTTGACTTCTCATAGGACTAATGTTAAGAAAACTTCCTCTGAAAATGAGAGCGCTGACTCAGACAGAAGGTTATGGTTCTTTTAATCCACTTTCTCAAAGTTGCTGGCATTTATACATTTACAATATTACTGCAGTGCTTCTGTTTATTATTAGATGTCAGCAATATACAAAAGATAATTTCCAAAGTGTATATACAGTGTTTTCCATGAGATGAGCTAATCCTGATATAAAGACCTTTTGAGATAAAGAGCCTTATTTGAGAAACTTAATACTTGCTGATAATTCTGAATGAGTATATACCTCATGGGATTGTTTGGCTGTTATGCTGCTTAATTGTCTTATTGACTATAAACTTAGAGATAATGATTAAACTTTTTTCCAGTTGTCCTTCTTCGGCTAAGGGCAGACTGTGAACCCTGTGTTGCTTGGGACTGTTGCAAAGTAAGATTTGCAACAGTGAGAGCTTGTGTCTGCTGCTTCATTGCTGCCCTGCTGTAGTTTAGTGATAGCTTGGAGGTGTTGGGAGGTGAGGGGAGCCAGTGCTGAACTAGAGGATTTAGGTGCAGACTCATGAAGGCTGTATTTGCCATAGAATCTAAGAGACACAGCACAGATGAGAGGAAGTTGAAAGCTGGGGGGTTCAAATGTAAGTCGTCAATGAAGAATGGTGTGAACTTCAGGAAAGTTTTCAAAACAGCTTGATTTTGTTTGGGGTCTAAATAAACCTGTGCTCATAACTCTTCGTGTGGAGTCCCTGTGGGATCAGCAATGAATATGCAATGCAACACATATCCATGAAGTAGGAGAGGTTACCACTCAGGTCTGTGTAGAAGCAGTTAGACAGCATGATGCTGGGAAATATACGACATGAAAAGCAGCACAAATTGTCCCTTCCAATCATTAAGCTTAGTGATGAGCCATGCTCTTGTAATTTGACAAATAACTAGAGGAGGTGACTGTCCTGTGCTGCGGGCGAGCGTGTGTGTTCCTATTACAGATAATAGCAGGCACATCCTGGGTCTGCTGATGTATAATCTTGAAATTGAGGGTCTCTGAACAGCATTACCCGAGTTACATAACCTTATAACATGTGCACACACAGCAGCACCGTGGGCTGTGTGCTAGGGAGGGTTGCCATGGGCCCAGGGGCTGAGGCAGTGCAGGGACACCAGCTACAAACATGAAGGATATCTGCACTCTGATGTTACCTCGTTGCTGCCCTGAAGGATTCTCCCCCTCCACCTCCTGACATTCTGGGGCTATGCCCCTCTGAATGATGTACAGTGCTTTAGGGCAAGGCTTGTTTAATTGGGACTGAAGTGGCATTTCTGGATGTCTGTCAGATATTGCTTCACTGGTGAATAAGATGACCTGGGTTGAAGAGCAGCTAGGAGCTATTTTATGACATGCATATCTCTACTAAAGAAGATTACATTATCTGCTCCCAGTTTCTAATAGATTGTAAAATACCTCAGAGTAACCTGCATGGCATTTAATTGGAATTTTTGAATAAAATGCAAATGAAATTATGCAGGTGAGAAATTTGAAAGTTCTTAGCCAAAATGTTTTTCTCTGAGGTTCCATATTTAAAGATTTCTACAGGAAACCTTAAACTTTCAGTGCTGGAAACACTGAGGTGTGTCTTGAAAGCAGTAGTCTTTACTGATATAGACCAGCATAGAAAAATACATTACCTCATTCAGAACTGGAAAACTCTTGAGGGTGGCAGGATCTGCATGAACCTGCTAGATGAGAAAGCCTGCAGAGGAGACTACTACTGAAAGAATTTTTGGAAGTATTGCTGTTTAAACAGAAGAGTGTTATCTCTTGTTCATGTGAGAAACATTGGAGGGGAAACAAAAAAATTGCACAGCATTTAAAAGGACTATACATAATATCTTTAATTATCTTATCACATAGTGAAATATGCTATCAATAAATTGATGATACTGCCATACCAGGCAAGGTTTCTAAACACCTATAGTCAATAATGAAAATGTATGCTGAGCTGCTGGTTGTAAGTCAGAAATTTTATTGCTACTTTCAACTAGTTATGAAAGTAGACAGAGATTTGCTTTTAAGTTTGTTTCATAATTTGTGACCTTTTCTGAGAAGGGAAGGAGAAATCTTTGGGCTGAAGAAAAACAGAGTTAAAAAATACTGTAAAAATTATGAAAATCATGGTCTCTTTATTGATTGTAAAAATTTTCCTGGTTTAAATCCTCTTTCTTGCTAAACTTTATCTCCCACACACAAACTTCTCCTGAGGTTCTGCACTCCCAGCTGACTGTGCAGTGCAGCCCTTGGAGGCCTCCAGGCAGAGCAAGCAGCTGTCTGTCAGGTAGACCCATGTTAAAAAGCAAGGAGATGCAGCAGATGAAGTATAATGTTGATATGCTTACAGTAAAAGTAGTAGCCAAGCTCACAATTTTGAATTTTATAGTAAGATTAGGAAGTAGAGAACTGCCTCTGGCAAAGTAGCCAGAGTCTCTGTGCTGGTTGAGGTGTTGTATGTACCATGTCTAAAAATCAGCCATCCCCTCAGAAGCCATGAGGTCAATAATATACTTGCATGTGTTTTGTACAATATTCTGGATGAATGTGTTGGTAGCCACATCTCCCTGTGAATATCCCTGTGGGTAACAGAGGCAGCTGCTGGTGGGATAATGAGGAACAGGAAGAAAATCCTCCTAAACTGTTGCTTGATAGATTTCCAAAAGAGCATCAATGGCTGACCCTTCTAGCACCCAGTTGCTAGTGCTAGGTTTCAGAAGGTTGCCTTGGAAATTTGAATTTAAATGAGAAATCCAACCTTTCAGTCTTCCTGAGGGTCTTATAGGAAACTGAGTGCACTTCCTGACAGGATGTGGTGGTTTGAGCTTTTGTTCTAGAAGAGCAAGAGGAAGGGCACCCAAAGGTGAGAAGAATTCCTACTGATAAGTCTAAATTAGGTTGTGTTTAAATTTGTTTTACGTGTGGTCTTTTGTTTAATTGCAACTTGCGAGTGTAATTTTTGTCTTGCAGAATGAATGTTTGCTGTTTTGTTACCAAGTATGCTTCTTGTTCTACAGACTTAGTGACTTCATCTGAAATGGAAAATCTCGGGGTTTTCTGCTCCCATGGATGCATTGCATCAGAAAAAAAGCAGATGTGTCCAGTCTGTGTGAAGCAGACTGTGAAAAGGACAGGATTCTAACTGGTGGGCAGATGTCTTTTTTCTGGGTGGGACTTCCCTCTAGCTGGCTCAAATCAGCACTCTGTCTTCAAAGAGCAGATGGTAGAGAGGCATCCCACGGTGTGAATACAGCCAGAGTAATTGCAGTCTCCTTTTCACAATGTAACAGAGTTTCTAGAATGAAAGAATATACAAAACCTTTCCAGTTGCTTTTTGGTGTTGGGAGCTGTCCATGTGAGATGTTTTGTCTTGCTCCCAAAATGCAAGGGATTGAAAAGTGAGTCTCCTAACAGTCTGTCTGCTTGGATTCAGGAAAATATTTCCCTTCCCCTGGTAATCAGAAGTTGGTGTACATTGCAACAATAACTGCTATTCCTGTGGTTCCTGCTTCTCTTCATCACCCATGGCAAAGGCACTTCATCCAACTCTACAAATTGCAGCTTTTCAGTAAAATGCTGCTCTGCACTGGAAGGTGAGAATAGGGTCAAGCCTGCTGATACACTGCTGTGCAAAAGGGCCCTCTTTCTCAACCCAGCTTGTTTGGGATGTGCTCCTATGTCCCAGGATGGGGTGGCACCCACAATCAGAGGAACAAAAGAAGTCATATACACAGGATCTTCATTCAGGCTGCTCTGAGAAGGGACCTGAAGCTTGAGGGACTGTAAGAGAATTTCACGTAAAAAACGGACTTAGAAAATCAAACTGAATCCCCTCTGAGCTGTTCTGTTCCTATTCAGAAAGAGGTCCCTCAATACCTGCTAATTGGTACAAACCCTACAAAGTGAGGTGAAATCACATCCTGGAACTTGGACAAGGCATAGTGAAATAGTTTGCTGCTGGTGTTCCCATATTCCTCTCAAGGTAAACATAGGAGTTAAATTCTTAGCACAGTAAAATTACAAGGAATTTCACATCAGGACAGAGCTATATGAGTCCTGGCAGGGCAATCACAGAGGCTGAATTTCTATAGGAAAGCCCCCTGTGTGATTCCTGGCAGGACAATCACAGTGTTTGAAACCTCCAGCCGTGAAAAACTGCATAATACAAAACTATCAAAACAAATGATATTCCCAGCATGAAAAATATAAAGGAGGCATGGAGGCTGAAATTGTATAAGTGAGACCTTGCTGTAATTGGCCTTTGGCATGAAAGAAAGAAGCTGCCATTCAATTCTTTGGCAAGGGCAAAACTTTTAAAGTTGAATTACTGAGAATAATAACCTTCCTTTCTAGTATTAAACTGCAGATTAGAGCATTGCCCATGTAGAAGTTTACTTCAAAAGGGTATCTCTGAGTGTGTCTGAACTCCCTGGCAAAAATAAGGGAGTTCCAGCAGAGGCTCTGGGAAGAGAGAAACAAAAGGCTGGTATCCATTTCCTTAGGAGCTTACTGGAGTCTACTGAAGTGCTCTCAGAAATTGCTGACCTGGCATTTTGGTTGTGTGCAAGGTCCAAGTCTGTCAGTTTGATGCTTATGGCCAGAAAAATAAATTGTATATGAACAAACTTATTGAAGTGCCCACTTGGAATTCAAAGACAATGTTTGTGTACAAAGTGACCTGACAGTTGTTTAACTTGATGATTAAAAGTTTCCTATGCCCTTTCCTTAAGTGAGGTGCCAGCAAAATTGCAGGAGGACACCTCCTAGCTAGTGACATGTCAGTATTACACAGGTGTAATTCTCGTCAATCCCTGTTTTAGTAACTGTGATGGAATTTGGTAGCTTTGGGAGATGTTGTTCTTGTCCATATTTGTGATTTACCTGTGTGCTGTAACTTGCCTTCACCACACACTCAGTCTGTAAAATCACTTTTGCAGTGCTTGGTAGTACTGCATCCATAAAGATGCTCATCTTCTGTGAATAAAGGGGGTGTGCTGGGAGAGTCACGAGGAAGCATTTAGAATGTGATCAAGGGGGCAGTGGAGTTATGCAGGCTTGTCTGAGAAAGCTGCTTGTGTGCTTCACACCATTTACCCAGGTGGGACTGCTGCTGTGAGAACTGTACACGCTAGAGCTTGTGCATGACTCTGCTTGGGATGAATCAGCACAGGCTGATTCACACTGGGTGCTCTCCCAGTCACCTGTGCTTCTCTGTCTGCTGGCTGTCTCCTGCCATGTGTGACTCCAGAACTTATTTGTGTATGTGACTCATCAGCACAGGCCCCAGTTTGATTGTTATCAAGTACAGCATAAGTAGGGAGGAATGGTCAAGAACTGTTTCTATTTCATGAAACAGTGGATTCCTGAGGAGTAGGACAATTGCAGCAAGAGAGCTGAAACAGCTCAGATAGCAGCAAATGAAGATTTTAAATACTGTCATTAAGCCTAGAAGTCAGCATTCTTGTTATTTTTCTGAAGGCAGACAGGTCAGTAGAATGAGCAGACATATTGCATGGAGACCTTCTGCCCTCAATTCTGGAGCATCGGGTCTTCCAAAGCAGATCTTTTTTTCTTTCTAGGACACAGTCAGAATAAGATGCACAAATTTGTGTGCTGGCTTTGAGGAGAGATGAGTCGATGGAGAAAATCTGAACTTCTTTTGGTACTTGTAGCTTAATGAGAGTTAAATTCATATTTCTCCCTGATGCCCTTAAGGTTCACAGGCAGTAATTCCATGTCCTTTCATATGTAGTGGGTTGATTAATAATGAATGGTGGTGTTCCATGACATAGAATAGGATGATGTTGCCTTAAAGCAGAATTAAGACTGCATTACACCTGCCTCAGGCTCTCTAGGCAGAGAGGAAGGCTGGAGGGTTTTTAAACTCTAGAAATGAGGAAGTGTCATTCTAGAAAGCACTGGTTGGCCTGGAGCCATTTAACAGGTTTGAGTGAAACTTCCATGTGCTGCCAGATGAAGAAGTGAGGTAATCAAACCAGAAGTGCTTGCTTCTATAATTTCAGAGTTGCAGCAGCTGCCTGGGTTAAATCATCATAATCTCTTCACTATGGGGCTGATCAGTTTTTTCATCATGAACCCTTTTACACTGGGGAGAAAGATTTGCACTGTGCATTAAGTAAAGCTTTTTCTTGAAAGATATTCTTACTATGTTGATTCTTGAAAACAGGTAATTTGGGGCACTTTACTGGGAGTATTTTCAAAAATGTTTATTTTTTCCTTTTATCAAAGGAAAATTATCAGACGTATAAGCAAAACGATGAAGGTTGATAATCTCTAGTAGGTGCACTCCAAGATGCTGTTGCTACTTAATTCTCTGTGTGTTTCAAAACAATGATAGTCAACTCCTATATCTTGCTTTCTCCTATAAAGGGTCTGGGTGGCTTTGTGCCCCCACCAAATGCCTCCTCCCTCCTGTCATACTGAATGAAGTTTATAGCAGAATTAGAGGCAGTATCTGTTCTTACTAAGACTGCTTGTAGTTGACCCATTTTCTATCCCTCTCCACACTGCTTGTTGGAGAAAGGTAAAGACATGATGAGAGAAATAGAGTAGATGAGAGATCTTAATTGTCTTCTTATTCCTTTTCTGTTACCTATGTAAACTTTGTAAGTGATACTGAGCCATGAAAGTGGTTCCTATCTACCTTATGGTTTTCTGTTTTTAGTACCTGTGGTCAGCTGGCTCATCCCCTGGAGTGACTCTGGTAAACTGGACAAGGTCAGGAGGAGAGCTTCCTACCTCACCAGTTTGACTGATGTGGAGCTGAGCTTGTGCTAGCAATGAACTATATACTTGACAATGGAGTGGAACATCTGATCAAACTCTGTGAAATGTAGTAATGTTACAATTAGTCCAGTGAGAGGAACAGAATGAATTTCATTTCTGCAACTGGCTTTGTAGACAGTTTCTCACAGATCTTACTTGATACACTGCTTAAAGAGACTATGTAGTCTGTCATGGAGTCAAATGAGGGCAAAGCCCTAAAAAGTAGCCAGCCAGAAAACTGAATGAAGAATGTGCATGGTTGGATGAGCAAATAGCAAACTGGTGGAGAGTTGTTAGAAGGATATCTGGAAGAAATTAGGTTGTGATGCAGAAACATATTTCCATCTTTTGGTGAATATTTGGCATCTCTTCAGTCCATCCCACCGCCTCCATCTTAGCCAGCTGCATGAGAACTCCCTGTGGGCAGCAGAGCATCACCAGCAGTGTTGTGGTGCTCTCAGAATGAGAGCTGAATGAATATAAATCCACTGCAATTGTAGCATTGGGCTGCTTTGTGTATGGGAGTACTTCTGTAGCAGGAGAGATTGCCTGAAACACGGAGTGGAGATAACATAAACACTATTGCCTAGTGCTGACTGCTTTTCACTCGTGTCTTTCAAAGTGTTCCTTGGCACAGGAGAGCAGTTTCACAGCATCATTCAGAGCAAGCAGCTTAATTATAGTGCTTGGTGTTTTGGCTTGAAGGGTCTGAGTGAAACCTGACATTGCCCTGCCTAAGTGCAGACTTCTGTGCAGGTGGTGGCACTGTACAACTCTTGTTTTGTGTTTGTTTTTTGGGGGTTGCCTTTTTTATTTTTTTTAAGTACAGAGGAACCCAGTGTTTTATAAAATACTTCATTCAATAGATGAGGTCTGGGAAAGGCAATGGTGTGTAGTATTGCTGAGATACAGAGGATATGTGGTTAGCTCTGTGGTTGTGGCAAGCAGAACTATTTATTCTAAAGCTGTTTTGGAACAAATGTTCAGTCTGTTGCTTATAACCAATCCCAACATATTCCTTAGTAGCTTGTCTTATTGTCTGTTTGTTGTGGAGGTGAGAAGTTCCCAATACTTAAACTCAACTTTTCGTAGTGCTTTTAAGGCCTCTGTTTCTTTTTCAAATGTTATGGTTAATGGCTGAATTTGCCTTATTATTATTTATAACATCATCTGATGTATTTATACTCTGTGCTTGTTTCTGTTGGGTATTAAGGTTTTCTTTGGTTAATTAGATTTTTCACCCACTAACATTTCCCTCATTTCTTTTAAATATAATATCCTAAAGTAAAACTAGCACTCTTCCAAGAGCTAGTAACTCCAGAAAAGAATATTATCTCATTACCATAGATGATTTTATTAAACAAATGTCAGGTCAGTTGTTAGCATAAATTTTCCCATTAAAACACCCCTGGAATATAAAGGTCTATGAGAAGCATCCCTTTCTTGAAATCACCCACCTTCCTCTAAGTAAATGTGCTTTTAGAGATTATTTTCTGTGGAAACACTTTTCTCCAAGGAAAGGATACCCAGCAGATTCAGGTCCTCAGCTAGAAGGTGAGATGTATTAAAACCTACCAGTTCTGGACCAAGCCTGTATGTGACAGAGTTTTGTGTCTGTTGCAGCCTATTGTAGGAAAATGGAGAATCACCAAGGATTCAGAAAATTTCCAGTTTCAGATGTACCTCATCAGTCTATATGTGCACTAACTCTCTCTGTTACAATGGCAACTGGAAGATGTTCTTTTCTTGCTTGCATATGAATCTCTTTGAAGCAAATAACTTGATCTCTTGCATTTATGTAATCCTCTGCCTTTAATCTTGTTCTTGCATTGTGTGGCTTAGATGCAGAAAGAAGGAGCTCCTCATGTTCCTAATGGAAATAAACCTTTTAGTCAGAATTTAAGGATTATGAAAATGAATAGTTTCTGCAGTGAATGCAGTTCCTATCTCTGCCAGCAGTACCCTCTGCTTTCTAAGCCGTCCCTATTTTTTCACCAGATTTTTTTTTTAAATTATTGTATTCAGTTGCAGTAGGAAATTAGTTTTATGGGAAAGACACAAGAGTTATAAAAGATTTAGGAAGTCCATACTCCTAAATGGAGACCCACCTCCATTATATTTTTCTTTGGTTATCTGGAGAACCAGGTTCATCTCTGTCCAGTTGCTAGATTATTCTGTGACCTTGGGCTAGTCACCTCAGCTCTTTGAGTAGTTTTGTTCCCTATCAGAGGTGAAAAAATAAAACTCCTGCCTCAGTAGTGGCCCTTTCTTAGTCTCAGGCTGTAAGTGCATTGGCTCTGAAGCATTTTCTCCAATAACAGTATTGAAACTAATACTACCTTTTGACAATCATCGCTCAAGAGAAATCATATATTTAGAAGGTACCTATTTTTCTCTTTTACCTACTGTCTTTAGAGAGAGAGATGAATGTTACCTCTAGGTGTTTTGAGAAATTTTTTTGACAACCCAGAATTTGAGATTTATGAGCCTTGTTGCTATAACAATTAGCTAGGCCAGGGTGTGCATTAGTAGGCTGCCAGTGCTGCTCTTGGGTGGGTGGAGGTGCTCAGCCTTCTGTTTTGGTCCTCAGAACGCTTCCAAAGCGTGTGCCAGCAGCCCATTGATGCACAGCCTGTTGTGGCTCACTGTTACATTCAATGCACAGACGATTATTACAAAGGTAGGTTATTTGTTAGCATGATTTTCCACACTGCTGCTTGAAGAATTTTAACAGCGTCCACTAAACTCCCTAAAGTGTAGTTCAGAATGAATAAAATTCTGCTTGATGATGTTTACAAGAGTCTCTGTGCCCGCTGCTGATGAGTCATGGAGAGCAGTGTATTCCTTTGGCTCCTGACACGTGACATGCACAATTATTAGCTGTGTGGGGCTGTGCTCTACGATCGACAAGTTGGTTGCTTTTATTTCAATCTGTATCCTAATTCAGAAGTTTTCATTTTGCAAGGAAAATAAAGAAACACTTAGCTTCTCTAGCTGCTGTCTTGCAGCCATTGTACCTCAGAGCTTGCCAGCTGAATAGATTGCCCTCCTGTTTTTTCTTGACCTGTTGTTTCCTCTCCTCACTCTTATTAACTTCTGCAGTGACTATTACTACCAGAGTCTCATTAGATCCTTTCTTTTCCTTTGTTTAATGAGTGTTCAGTCATTCCCACTGTATCTACCCTTCAAAAGACTGGTTCATGTGCTTTTCACTCTTCTCATCATGAAATGCAGAGCTTTCATGGCAGCTGGCTATCTCTGGGGCCTATTGCAGCTTGAACATTAAGTCATAAAAACAATACTTTTGTGCATGTCTGAAAAGCCTACTATGTGCAGTAGCTTTGCTGTATTATCTAACCTTATCCAGTACAGCTTTTCCATTTAAAACAAACAAAACCTACCTTTAAATTGTAAGAGCAGAAACCTTCAGTTAATTGGAAGTTCCTTTGTTTTTCTTTAAGACTGACTGAATGTTGATTGTCCAAGACATTAAAAATTGGCTTGGACATAATTTATGCTTTGCAGTGAAGAATGCAAGTGTGTGTCTTCAGATTTTTGCTGTCCCACCTCTAAGCATTTGGAATTTAGCTGAAGGGAGTATATTAAAGGCAAAAGTTGCAGCATTAAAATCTGTGAAACCTAGATGCTATGATTTTCTTTCCCCTTCCCACCTCTGTTCCAGATTACCTAAATAAACTGATGAATTGGCAATTTCTGTTAAGTACCTAGGAGATGATTAATGTGATATGAATAATGTCATGCTAGCTGGCTGAAGGGCGTCTCTTCCTCAAGAATAACAACAGTGTGGTAATGTGCCAGAATCAGGAATATTCACTTCATAGCAAGCTTTATCAATGTTAACTCACTGAAAGCAGGCAATATGTCTGACTTGCTAGCTTCCAGCTTTTAATTAAGGCAGTTAAACAAAATGTGATCTATTTTTTTCCATTTATTTATAGATTTAATCACCAGTAGTTAATTAGGCTACAATTCTGTAAATATATGCTACTGACCTTGTGGTTCCAAGCTGGTATTATATTTTAGCTTAAGATTGATTCTGGGTAAATAAAGTAATTTTTCAGTCTTGCTCCGTAGCTTGTGCTTTCCAATACCATGGAACCAAACTCTTAATCTTCCTCAGTGTGTCCTCAATGTTAGTGAATATAGTGATATTTATTTAGGTATTTGTAATTCCTCAGTGGAACCTCATCGGGGTTTAACCCTGGCCAACAACTAAGCTGCTTGCAGCTGTTCATTCCTTCCCCCCTGGTGGGATAGGGAGACAATCAGAAGGTTAATAGTGAGAACTCATGGGTTGAGATAAAGATGGCTTAATGGGTAAAGCAAAAGCCCTGGATTTTCAGAATAGATTAGATCTTCAATACCCAGTCTCTAGTATGTGCCCACAGCTGACCCACCTATAGTTGCAAACCTGTAAGGATAGGTTTCTTTAAGCATGCTTTTACAGCCTGGTATGTTATTAAATTGAGAGTTATACCTATACTTAAACATGTTTGAGGAGGAAGAGCAACACTGATGCATGTGTATCTTGTTATGATTAGGTATGATAGGTGAAAGGGGTATTTAAAGGCAGCTTTAAGTCTTTGGCTGTGAATGGGAAGAATTGCCACCCATCTCCTGTTAAACTCTTTGAGGCTTTGTCCATGAAGACAAAGCGTGGTGTGACACTGTCACTGTCACGTCTCCAAAGACTGGTGTAGTTTACACTCTGGTGCAACCGCCCCTAGGGCACTTCATGGCAGCTCAGAGAATTAGGAATATAATTTAATTGGGGAAAAAGGAAAACCAGGCAAGAGAGATGATTTAGGGCAGCATGGTGCTTGCCCAGTAGTTTAGCCCAGAAAGCTTTCCTAAAAAAAAAAAAAAAAAAAAAAAAAAAAAAAAAAAAAAAAAAAAAAAAAAAAAAAAATTGAACAAAAGGACAACACAGTATTTCATGATTTCATGAATATGTTTTGCAGAATGAAACTACAGTACAGCTATATTCTTTACCTTAATGCATCTGACTCCCCCAATGACCTTTTAAAAATTTTCATGCATATTTAAAGACAATTTTAGAAGCATTTAGTGTTAAGTTTTAGTGTGTAAAAAACCCCCAGAATTTCTACTGACTTCCATGGGACCATGAAAATAAAATCAATATTGAATGTTGTTAAGCGCCTTTAGTAAGCTTACTAAAACACACTTTCCTTCTGAGCCACAGATGTACTTAGACTTAATTCTCATCTTCTGGTAATCTTCTGTGTCTGCTTTCCCGTAATGAAGATAAGGAGCGATCTACAGCCTTTCTAAATTTCTGTGGGAAACAGTGATTGGAAACATATCCTTTCTACAGCTCTTAGAATACTAGAGTTTGTGGAAGTGTTTTATAATGAGATGTGTTTTCTCCTGTTACTAGGATTTTAATTAGATTATTTTGCAAAGTTTAATGGCTCCTAAAACTGTCTATAAAATATAATTGATTTTAGATTTTCATGATGTATAGACTATAGACTCCAAAATTGAGACAACAGGGAATAGCATTTTCCTTTTCATTCCACTATGGACAGTGCATTCCTTCTGCCCTGCTGCAAGTATTCAGAGGGAAAAAAGCAGGAAAAGCATGTCCAAGAAATTACATTGATTTTTGGAGAAAAGATTGAACCATGTTAGCCTGCTAACTGTGCCACACAGAGCAAAGATTAGCCCTTTCTTGAAAGAGACTAGAGAAAGAATAACACAGTGCTGAAAGGAAGCACAAGATACCTGGAGGATGGTATTACTCAAGGTGAAAACCTGCTGTCTGAGAAGGCTAAACCTTAGCAATGTCAACTTTAAAAAGAATTATGCAGCAGGAGATGTATTTGATGTGCCATAGTTATAGCTGATGCTTAAAAAAAGAAGGGATAGTTTTCTGTTACACCCTAATTTGAAAATTGATCACTGAGCAATGGCATTTCATCACTTTTTTTTTTTTTCGTCATGCAACATGAACAGAGGCAAGAGGAGAATTAATGCATAATCTGGTCCTGATGTGTGGCTTTTCTCCCTGACTCCCACTGGAGCTGGGAGGGCAGAGCTGTTCCCACTCTTTGACAATTAACAGAGCTGCAACGGATCAGAGATAGGACTGCCTGTCGCATTATCTTCCCACAAGTAAACTCTTCTTTTGCCAATATTCTAGGGCATTAAAGCAACAGGAAAAAAGCCCTTTATTTACCCTTTTTATTTTATTTTTTTTTTTAATTCTTTTTCCCCTTTTTTCTTCCTTTTTTCTCTTTATCCTTTTTCCTTATTTTTTCTTTTTCTCCTTTTTTCTATTTTTCCTTTTTTCCTTTTTTCCATTTCTTTTCCTTTTTTCCTTTTTTCAATATTTTTTCTTTTTTCCTTTTTAAATTTATTTTTCTGTTTTCCCTTTTTTCCTTTTTTTTTTTTATTTTTTTTTTTTTTTTCTTTTTTCCTTTTTTCCTTTTTTCCTTTCCAACTGCAGGCTATGTTTGACCTTTATGGAAGAAAGATGAAGTCTGCCTATCATTTTTATTTACTGCACATGATGATTTGCATAGTTTTTCCATGATACTCTGTTTCAGCTCCTCACATTTGCCCATGCTCAACAGAAAATTTCCTGGGCCTGCAGTAATGACATTTGCATTAGTATGAAGTGTGAACTGAAATATTTTTTAATTAGAGGAAAGAGAAATACAATCCCTAAATTACATCCTGCTTCAATTTCTTATACATCATTATGAGACTCAAAGTACAATATTTGATCTGGACATCTTCCCTGAGTGCAGTATGAAAGGTAATTTGGAATTGAGGGCAGTTTTCTCTGGAAAACTCCAAATTGCTGACAGCTGATTAAATAGAGAGTGCTTCCATGATACTGGCACCTTGTAATGCAGTGCTGACTGGACATCCTGCCTTTAAGTAGCTGAAAGGTATTAAATGATCCCTGGTCAAACCAGAGAGACTGTGACAATTCCCATTTGTACTGGCAGCCTTGGTCCAAACTGAAACTATCAGGCCATGATTTATTTCACCCCGTGGCATTCTGCCACCTCTTGAACAGCCCTCAAGGCTGGCTTGTCTGTGGCCACCCAAGGACTGAGCCACAGATACTCTCCTCCCATCTTTCAGAGAGAGCAAAAGGGAAGGGTTGCATGAGGCCAGTAAGAAATCTGATTTCAGCAGTTTGTCTACTGCCTTGTGGCTCAGCTGAGACAGAGAAGGCAGAAGAAAAATCTTTC
This sequence comes from Cisticola juncidis, assembly GCA_013400215.1. Lineage (NCBI taxonomy): Eukaryota > Metazoa > Chordata > Aves > Passeriformes > Cisticolidae > Cisticola > Cisticola juncidis. The sequence continues at coordinate 1,349,641 of VXBR01003872.1, read as the reverse complement.
ATGTGAGCCCTGAGAGAGTCAAAGCCAAATCTTCTGGCACTGTCTGAGCGAAGAAGATCAGAATTTTGCCCCTTCTGTCTCTGTGAGTTCTTCTCACCTGCCATGAAGACCTAATTTCTAGGCCTTTAGGGCTGGTGAGACCTAAAAATCTCTCATATTAAAACAATAAATCAATGAAGAATAGAAAGGGTGTATTCCTTCTATTCCCAGGGAAAAAGTGGGAAGCATTTACCCATTGCCCTTGTTGAAGGGATGATATAACACTGTTCACTACTCTAATAATATCTTTTCAGAAGGTTTAAGAGCTTCTCTAACCTCTGTCCAAATAAGTGTGCCCAGAATGTGATCTCTAATGGCAGAATGAAACCTCTAATATCTGCTCAAATAAGCCTTGGCCAGAATATGATCTACAATCACACATATATTTGGGGCTGGAGGAGACATTGGTCTCACATGGCTTCTTCAGGTGTCAGATTCAATGGATACTTGTTCGGTGCTTATTCCATTCAAGATAGCAGGCAAATACCATCAATCATGCAGTTGTTTTCTGTATTTTTTCAATATCCAAGAGGTAGTTGGGATTTGCTTTGAGTTCTAGTGATTCTCATAGCACTGCTAATCACGTGGTGATCTCATCTTCCCAGCAGAGGATTAAGGTCCACTGACCTGCCTGCCCCTCACATTCCCACCTTTTAGTCTGTAAGAATACTAAGGTAATTTTTTTTTAGCTAATTATAGGTAATTTTCTTCATCTTGGAGGCTTTGTTAAGTGGCCAGCAATTGTTCATGCAAGGGGGAACATTCTTTGTTTAGGCAATTGTGGACATTGAAGTGAAAGAATATTTTCCTTGAATTGCTCCAAGTGTTCCTTCATCACAGTGGATATTCATATTCACTGAGTATGTGGAGCTGAATTCTCTGTGAGAGGTGTTTAAAAACCTCACTGTTGCCACAAGCATGTGGGTGACTAAGCTGCTGTCAGTGAAGGCTATTAAACCATAGGAAGCCTGGCACTTGGGCTTCCTGGAAATCAAATCAGGAGCTCTATCTGTGCAGCACTGAATGGCAGTCTTCACCTTGGTGACCCCAAAATTGTCCCAAGATGTTTTTAAAATGTGTTTAGTAAAGCGTATTTTAAATGAATCCCACCTCAAATTACTGAATTTGCTTATGCATCTTCAAACTGCTCTTCATTACTTCAGTGGTTAGCAATTGCCCACATCCTTTTCAGGAAAGGGAAACATTTGACTGGGGGTAGGAAAAGAGGACCATGCTGAGAACTGTTGTTAGATTCCTGGGACTGTTTATGGAGTGGTGTGGTTTGTTTGTTTGTTTGTTTGTTTTTTCTTTTTNTTTTTTTTTTTTTTTTTTTTTTTTTTTTTTTTTTTTTTTTTTTTTTTTTTTTTTTTTTTTTTTTTTTTTTTTTCTTTTTCTCTTGGAGCTGTGATGCCATGAAAACAAATAAGTCACTGCAAATCCCATATTCTTAGAGCCTTTCTGATTCTAATATATTTACCCTTAAAGCACACTTTCTAATATACCAGTAAGGCTAGTATACTTGCAAGAAACATAGTTTCAAATTATAATATTTAGAGCTGGGTGGATTTTGTTTATTGAGAGCCTTTTTTTACCACCAAAGATTTGGCAATGCAGAATTGCTTTATGAATATGTGGTTGCATCTCCAAATCACTTTTTTTATTTTTGGTTGGGTTAGAGGGTAACCCTAAACTAAAGAATTCTCCATGCCCTTAACTTAACTCTACCCCCACCACAACTTAAATGTAGCTATGGCTGAGTGATCAAGATAACAGCTGCCTTTGCCCTAGGTAGATATAATTTTTTTTATAATGTGGATATTCCTGCTATTTGAATTAAATTTTCTGAACTCAAGCCTTTATTGAATAGTTTAATTGTAGTGATATCCTGTAGGTGTAGCTCAACTGTAATCTATGGCTCTAGTAAGAAGGAAAGGTTGGACTCTCAAGAAGATTGCCATGATTTCATAAGCATGGCCAATACTGGTCTTTGAGGAACAGTGATTTAAAAACACAGTCTTTTAGAAAACTCACCCAAATTCAGAATGAACAATGGTAAGGCAGTAGTCTTCTGAGAAAGAGACTCTGGAAGCCTATGCTATTCTTTTATCTTTACATGTTGTGCTACTACTGCATAGTGGGAATTTTTTCCTCCTCTCTGTAATACTCTCAAAAAAAATCAGACAAACTGTAGCTTTTTGTAAATGACAATAATTAAGGTGCCTGTTGGTGTACCACTGCAGATTGCAAAAGGTACATTGTGTTTTGGATAAAAAATATTTTGAATAGTTCTTGTCAGAGTCAGCCTTGCTGAAGAGCTGCTTCACATCTGAGGACCTGATTCCAAAAACAATGAGTAACTGATAGCAGCTATTTGTCTGAAGCAGAATGGAAAAGAACATCTATGCAAATGAAAGAGCACTTCTATATTCCTGCAAACAGCTGAAAGCAGTGCAGGCAGACACTCACCAAAAGCCATATCAGATAGAGATGTAATTTCTGGCTGGCAGTTCAGCTTGGGTCTGCAAGCCTTTAACTTGGTAGTTTAAAACACAGAGATTTTATAGTGCTAACAGCTGTCTTGGTCAGGGTTTTTCATGTGCTACTTCTCTCAGGAAAACATATAAAGAAGGCATTGGTTATACTGGGCTTAGAGCTAACTAGGAGAAATAACATTCAAGAGTTTGGCCATGATATACATAACATTCTGCTACTTTTTCTCAACTACTGCTCAATTTCAGGCATCGGGTATAGCATCTAATCAAGATGACTTTTAGGATGGTATGTAGAGGTTGTAACAAAATATCATTCAGAAAAAAACTAGAGAAAATGCTTGAGCTGATGTATTTGGCCCAAAATGCCCGCTCACAGAGTACTTTTTAAGGCAAATGCCCTCTGTCAGACTGCCATTGAATGACTTTGTGTTTTAACAGCAACTGTAATCCATGCTTGACTCAGCCATTCAAGGAGAAGCATACAGATTTTCTGAACCAGTATGTATAGGTTTGTTTAAGTATCTGTGCACCTGAAAGCAGAAAAGCACCTTCACATGGGGGGGGAGACCCTTGTGGGGATACATATAATATAAAGGTTTCAGTAGGTGACTTTAAAATTACCAGTGCAGAGTGCAGAGCTCACTTGTGAGTGCAGAGCTCACTTGTGACACGATGTTTAGAACTGAATTCTAAGACAGAGTGCTGGTACCCAACATGTGGAAAATCAGGAGACAAACTTTCTGAACTATTTTAGATTGACGGATTAGGACATAAAATTTCTACAAAATAAGGAATATCTGTCCCGAATTGTTACTTTTTTTTTTTTTTTTTTTTTTTTTTTTTTTTTTTTTTTTACATGAAACCTGAATTTACGATGCAGCTTTGATTCTAGATTCTAGAAGCTGTATCACCGAGTGCCTGTCTCTTCCCTACTAAAACACCCTATTTATTGTAATTAAAGTCGTCATGCCATAGAAGACAGCCAAACATCTCATGGCTCTGTGTTTATGCAGGTTACACATGTAGTGTACACAGGAACTGGCACACTTGGTTTCTGTAACAGGTGCCACCAAGCCAATTCTGCCTGGAGCTGCACAGACACTCAGCCTTTTGGTCACTTCTTGGACAGCTTGGGGGAAGGTTCATTGCCTTTCAAGTCCAGCAATCATTTGTGGTGATGTAACATTCTAGAAAGTGGAAAAACTGAGCTTATAATGCCAGGGCTTTAACATGGTTGAGGGAACTGACTGGCTGGCAGGCAGTGTGAGCTCCAGAATTGTCTTTGCCTTATCATTCAGAGTTTTGCTTGAAAGCATTCCTCATCTCCCAGTACCTTCTCTGACCTTCTGCTATGTTTACAGAAGTTACACAGTCCTCTGTCCCTGGTGTCTCCTCCACCCTCAACTGCACAGCAAGCTTTTTGCCCATTGCTTTTACCTGGAGCTCAGGGGTAACTCAGTTGCGTTGCCTTGAGCTCTCCCATTCTTGATCCAAAAGCTGATGATTAGTTCAATGCTTGACAGGCTTCAGTGCCTCTGACGGGATTACCACACCTCACCTCTCGTATTTTTAATCCTGCCCAGTTTCCAGTGTTTCAGAGGAGGGTTAAACCTGTTTACCCCTCTCTGGTTGCCAAATTTTATGTGTGTGTGTGATGTGATAGAGTGTGTCAGTGTCCTTAGGGTATGCATTTAGTAGGTGCAATAATAAATGTGATGCAGAAAAATGTAAACAGCTGTAAAGGAGAATAATTTCTTATTTTCTGGGGAGTAGCAGAAGGTTAAGGGAAATTTTAATAAAAAAGATCAAAATCTCTTCCAAATTTTAAGGGGTAACATGTAATTTATTAAAGATCAAGTTTTAGCCAATTTAAAACAAGTGCTGCTTTTGCAATCTGGGCAAAATAACTGTAACAATTAAATAAGTCTGGGTGAATGGCAGCTTAGAATGGAAATTAGTGTGGCCTTCTTTTCTCTCATAGAGAGACCAAATAACAGAATGTGACATGCTTAAAACAGAGGTCAGTGGCTGTAGGCCCAGGTGTGGGATCCCAGAGTGAAATCTCTATGTATTCTGCATTACACAAACTGACTTAGTCATGCTGTGATGGTTTGTAAATCTAGGTGCTTAAATATAGATTTCTGAAAGAAAAAGTTCCTGCTCTGACAGAAAATAGAGCAGTGGCATTCTTTATTTGGGTGAATATTGCTGGTTTTTTGTTTTGTTCTGTTTTCTTTCCTCTAATAATTACATGCAAGTTTTATTTTATATGTGCTTGGAAATATATTTGTGTTGAGAAACATCACAAGCACAATGGAACAACTACACCTGGACCTAAAAGGTTTATATTGGAGATTTTCTGTGAGTGGGGACTATACTTGCTGTATATATTAAAAGAGGACCAGTGAGTGACTTGGAGCTTTATTTTTGGTCAGAAACTGTTTGGAGACTGATTCCTGAGTAACAGAGAATGAACTCTCAAATATAGGAGAACAATAATATATCTAAATAAGTAAAGGTGTGTGTTTGAAATTATTGCATCAAAAAGATCAATGAAATAATTTTACTTCAAGTTATTCCTTTCTGTTTGGAAGGAATACATTTTCAGACCATGAAAACAACCTCCTTTTCTGTGTGAGATATTAAGAAATTATATGGTATTATAAGGTGCTTTTCTCTATTTCATGTCTCTTTGGGAAGGAATACAATATGCTATAAACTAGCTCTAGCTCATTCTTATTTTAAATCATTGATTGTGTTACTGATTCTCTCCAGCAAACTGCAGAAGAAAGAAAAAAATGCATTAAAGCTCTGCAGTGGCAGAAGCTGCTGAGGAGGCTACAGCTAGCTGGGCAAGATAGCCTTAGAACTGAGAAGTCCTGAATCAGGAACACCTTCCCAGTAAAACTCACAGGGGAATGCAGCAGACTTGTTGGTTCTGCTGACAGATATACTAAAACAAAACAACATAAACAACCCCTCCTACACAAACAAACAAAAAAACAAACAAACAAATAAACAAACAACAAAACAAAACCCCAAACAAAACCAAAAAGAAAAACCCAAAACCCAGCAAACAAAGGGAAGGGAGGAATAAGATTTTTTTTCTCCTAGATGACTTTCTTTTGAGAAGTATTTCCATTATTTTTTTTACAGACAGATACAGGTGATCTCTAACAAGACTGTGTTAACTTAAGGCTGTGTGGTCATGCCCATGTGGTACTGAGTCCTGCTTAGAATGGTCCTGCTTGGCCACAAGGGTTGTCAAATCAAAGTCTACTTTCAGGTCTGTTCCACCACTGAGACCTTTGGACCTTGGCTACACACTGCCCGTGCAGCTTAACTATGTCTTTTACACCCGAGGTATCTTTGTCCTTCTATCTCTTCACTACAGAAGCACAGAATGGCTGAGATGGTAAGAGAACTCTGGAGACAGTCTGGTCCAAGCCTGTTGTTGAAGCAGGATCATCTACCACAGGTTGCCCAGGACACTGCCCAACTGACTCCAGAGCATATCTGCAGATGGGGACCTCACAATCTCTATGGGCAAATTGTGTCTGACCACCCAAATGATACACAAAGAGTTTTGTTCTATTCTGATGTAACTTTGTGTTTCAATCTGTGCCCACTGTCTGTTTTCTCAGAGGGCATCACTGATAAGAATATGTCTCATTCTTCTTGATTCCCTCCCATCAGTTATTTCGGTGTGTAGATAAGATTCTCCCACTGCTTGATGCATTCCTCAGAACACATTTATGTCCTCTTGTCCCTACTTAATTGAAACACTTATTCTGAATCTTTGCACAGAAAGAGATTTGAATCTTCTTGGAGGATATTCACAGTTTGAAGCTTGTTTAAATGGGATTAAAAGATTTCAAGATTTTATGTGGGATGAAATTGGATTTTTGTCTTATTTTATCCTTTCCTTTTGTCCTCAATTGAGTTCTCTTCGAGCAGAGGAAAGGCTAGCAATCTGTGCATGATCAGCCTCACTGAATTAAACTACTGGCTTCTGCCCTTCTCTGTGGGTAGCAGCTTTAAGAGTAGTTTCTTACAGAAACAACTTATTCCAAAAGGATTCAGAAAAATTGAAATTTCTAGTGTGTTTTGACTCAATTAATGGAATTCACTGAAATAGCAGATTTTGCATCCTGGCAGACTCAATTCACACGTATGTGCTCTCAAGAGAGTTGGGTATCTGTCAGGAGTTCAGGAAATAGGCAAGTACATTTTGGAGGTGTGAGATTTCTCACTTATGAAATATATATTTGGACATTGATGGGCTAAAATGGCTTTGAAAACATATAACAAATGTGTACTTGGAAATATGATCTGAACCAATGAGAATTATTGTACCTGTTCACAAACTATCCCCAGAACATATAAATGAGTGTCGAAAAATAACAGCAAGAGAATGTTTGTTCTTGACAAATTAGGGAAATTCCTTAGGTAAAAAAAGCAAGTCAAATGTGTTGACACTTTTGTGGGGCAGTTTTAATAGTGTGCTAAGTATTTTCCTTTCAGTTCCCTTTGTTGGACCATAACATGCCATCAGATATTTCCTGGGTAGGGACTGAAAGTAATGTCTAATTTGCCTAAATGGATCACGGCTTACTGGAAGGAAGGGACCAACATTTTACTGTACCTGTTCTCTGAGAAACTGCTTTCACCATGTTTCTAGGTGTTGGGGAGTGATTGCTAAAGCAATAGAAGCTGAGGCTGGCATTAACCCATCAGCTCTGAAACACAGAAATGTCTTGTGCAAGGTGACCTATTCCTTTTCAGATGCCTGTCTCAAGATCAAGTGTGACCAGGAGAAAATGGAAATTGTTCTGCAACAAAGCAGGGGTGAAGAGGTCTCTCAGGCATTAGCTTTTTCCATAAACTGATATGCAGGTCATTACAGATGCTCAGATTCATGTGGAATGGCTTTGTTAAAGAAATGGTTAAGTGGAGGAGATGTTCTTCTGCCTTGAGGAAGAAGTCTGTTTAAAATAATCTCTATAATTTCCATCTAACCTTATCATGGGAGACATGGAGGAAGTAATCCTGTCTGCTCATTGTTTTATAAGAATGAGAAATTAAACCAGCAAGTGTCAGATTGAAGATACCATGAGGAGCTGCTTGCCACAAGGTGTTGTAGAGGATATTGTTGATCCTGTCTCAACATGGGTTGAAAGGTAAATACATTACATGAATATAAGAGAATCCACAATGACACAACTTAAAATGGAATTGCATTCCATTTTATTCTATGATTTAGAAAGTTCTTCTAAAGTTTCAAGTTCTTCTACCTTCTTGAATCGAGTGGTTACCCAGGCAAATATCTTTGTATGCCTATCCAATTCTTAGAGTGCCTTCTGCACATCTCTTGTATGTTGTCAAAGTACTGTGTCACAGGTATTTTGGCAAACATCAGTTCAGCTATTGACATGTATCTGATAGTCACTCTGTGCTTACATTTTCATACAGTTCCAAAGATGGAGAACTGAATCCACCCAGTAGAGGTAAATGTCTGAGTGAGAATATCCAGGTTAGCAAATTATGTTGACTCTTACACCAACAAGACACTAAAGGAAACAGGAACATGTCAAATTCCAGTCTTGTGTTTAAGTGAGCCTCTGTACCTTACATAATTCAAAGGGTACAAAAAGAGCACTTTGGTTTGCTTTAACTGGAATCAGTGTTTTATAGCTACAGTGACTATCTGTAGTGGCAGAACTCACCAAAATCAGTGGGTTTCCTTCCTCACTAATACCCTGTGGAATGGTTGATTTATTTTCATCATCTTTTTGTCTTTCTAGAAGATGACAATACTTCAGTTTATCTATTTCATAGTTCATTCTATGCCTGGAAGGAGAAGGGTGTTTGTGTGTGTGTGTAAAATAAGGCCATACATGTAAAAAATTTCATTGTGAGCTATTAGTGATGTTGGCAATTATATTCTTTTTACAGCTTCTTGAAAACAAAAATTTTTAATAACAGTTCTTCAGGTGTGAAACATTCCTACATAGGAATTTCTTCTTCAGTAGAATAGAATTCTATTGAAATTCTTCAATAGAATTTCTTCTTGAGCATACCCTTGGGAATTTTAGATACAAATGAAGCTGTGAATATTTGTGATAGTTGGTTTACTGGTAGAGACTCTGTTTGCTTGATACTTAGCTTCTTTCAGATTGTGAGAGGAAAATGAGCCCTTAAAAACACCCCAAACTGGAAGCAAATGTCATCAACATAGTGATGTTTTTGAAAGTTTTCATGAAGCCATTCTTCAAAATGCCAATCCTGGCAGCAATAAATCATGTTCTGCTATGTTCTTGTCCACTTTAATGTGATAAGGGGTGATATATGTCAGCCAAGGGTTGTCAGAAATACACCATCTTTTGACTGAGAGCACCATTTCAATGTGACAACTCTTAAAATAAATAATAATAATATGGGCATGAAGACAACCCATTATTTTACATAGATATTCAGTCATTAGTATGCAACCAGATGGAAAGGAGTTTTCATTGAGGGATAGGGGTACAAAGGTTTAGAGGAAAGAATATACTGGTTCCATAAATTAGCAAGAAAAATGGAAATGGATGGCAATAGATAACATCTATATCAAATTATTATTTTAATTCTATTTAATAAAAATATTTAAATAATTTTTGTGGAGTTTTACCGTGAGAAGAAGGTAAATGGCATTTGCCATTGTGACAGTGGGCTCTGAGAGTCTCATGCAGTCATGCTGCAATAATGCAAGCTAGTGCTCCTCACCTAATACACAAAAGCCTGTTCTGCACGTGATATTGGGTAATTTGCAGGTAACAAGCCAGCCTTCTTCTTGAACACTTCAATCTTTATACCTGCTTGTCCTCCTAAGTCGCCTTTTTTTTCCTGTATGTTTTTTGCTCCTTGCCTCTCTTCATCTTATGTCATATGGACGTTCTCCTCCTCCTCCCTGCTATCACATTTACATTCTGTTTTGAGAAAAAAATTACTCTCTCAATGTCAAAACCACAAGGGCACAGAACAAATCAGTAATTTCTCCATCACTATTTTTTTTCTCCTACAGTCCCCAGGAACTTCCTAGGAACATGGAACTGTTACATTTTGTGATGAGAAAGAATGAACTAATGGTACAACATAAAAGGGATTTTTTAACTGGAATAATTATTCTTCCTTTTTGGCAGCAAGTTTCAATTCATAATAGTTATGCATATGAGTCATTATCCATCCGAATGCAGTTCCTGAGAAGTGGGCCCTGAACTGCTGTAATTCTAAGGGAATAACTTTTTTTTTTTTTTTTCCTGTGGAATGGATTATGTTGTGTGGTTCCCTCCCCATTTAAGTACTTTCAAATAATAAATGAAATAGTCATGTTGCATCTATGGCCTCCTAGTATTAGGTATGGAAAGCCTAAACAAGAAATTATCAACTGTCTCTTAAGAAGATTAACCAAACTCTTCATAAAGATAAAAGTCTATTTAGGATAGTTAAAACAAAATTAGTGAGAGAGGAGACACTGCCTTACTTTAAGAAGAGTGGAAAGGCCATTTGAGAACTTTCACTTTGTGTGTTTATAAAAATGACTGAATGCTGGTCTCAATACCAGAGAAGATTCTGTGGTGGGCAGAGGAGTAAATTAATTGAAAATAATTATTTTCTTAGACTTTACTGAGTAAAGTGCTTTGTAATTGTGCTTTTTGTAGGGATGTAGATATGAACCCCACCTGGGAATTTTTGAACCCTTGAGCCCTCCCAAATTTTGAGACATAAAACAATAAGCTGCCATGAGCTTCATAAAAACCAGACTAATACCTTGGTTCTGTTAGTCTATCTCCTGGAAGAAAGGCCACAGCATTTATTATACTAGTGGATGTAAAGACTAGGGAAAAAATATTGCAGTGTTCAAATATGAAAATAAGTCTGGAGAGGTACTTGGGCCCTCTTAGACAATAGAGTATCAAATCAATAAAAGTACCTTGACTATGGAACATTCAAAAATAACTCTACTTGACAGTAATAAAATTAGAAATTAGGTGATAAAGATCAAGGAGAATCAGATTATTAAAAATAACATAATAATTAATGTGTTTCTTGAGTGAAATAAATGCAGAAGTATTCTTGACTCTAAAATGGATGGTGTGGTCTTACAGCTAATGGGGCTGAAGATGCACGGTTTGTGTTCCCTGATGACTCCCTGTGTGAACATGGAAAAGTTTCTTTGTGATTCTGAATCCTAATCTGAAGTATAAAGACAATTTTTGCATAGCTCACTGTGGCATTGTGATGCTAAATTAGTTATTGTTGGGAAAGCAAATTGACCTTGAAAGAAAGATTTAGTATAGCCAGAGGAGAGATGTAAAATGAAACAAAAAACCTTCAAGCTGAATACAAAATGAGCTTTCAGTAGAACCAGAGCTCTGGGAAGACAGAACAGTAAACTACTGTTCCAATTGTGCAGTTTTGATAAATTCAGTGTAACCCAGATTGACACCATAATTCCAGAGTATGTTTTGGATTTATGCTTTCAAGGGCAAGAGTCTAAAATCTGGTAGCTGACCCCTTCCAGAGCTTTGTCAAATTAAGAAAAAAATTTAAAGGGTGTGTTTGAGATCATAATCTCTCTACGTGTCAATCTCATGGACTTTCTTCCACGTGTCCAGAAGAGGGCAACAAAGCCCGAGAAAGGGCTGTAAGCTTTGTCTTGTCTGGAGCAGCTGAGGATTTTGGGTTTGTCTTGTTTGGAGCTGAGGGGTGATCTCACTGCTCTCCACAGCTTCCTGAGGAGGAGAAGGGGACAGCGAGGTGCTGAGATCTTCTCCCTGGTATCCACTGATAGGATATATGGAAATGGTTCAAAGCTCTGCCAGGGAGGTTTAGACTGCACATTAGCAAGCACTTCTTTACTGAGAGGGAGGTCAAACTCTGGAACAGGCTTCCCAGAGAGAAGGTCAATGCCCCAAGCCAGTCAGTGTTTGAGGCATTTGGGCAATGACCTTAAAAAAAAAAAGCTTTAAATTGTGGCCAGCCTAAATTGCTCAGGTAGTTGGACTAGATGATTCTTGTAGGTTTCTTCCAACTGAAATAGTCTATTTTCTTTTCTTGCTGTTTAACTATTATTTTAATAATCAAGTTAGTCTTTCACGATGGATAGCCAGAAGATTCCAGAGGTTTCAGTTGAGGTTTCTACCAATAGGAAACTACAATGGAGGAGCTGTAGGATGGTTTGGTTTGAAAGGAATCTTAAAGACCATTCAATTTCAACCCCCTTTCATGAGCAGGGATATCTTTCACTAGACCAGGTTGCTTAAAGCCCTATCCAATATGACCTTCAACACTTGAAGGGGTGGGGCATCCACAGTTTCTCTGGGTAACCTGTTCCAGGGCTTCACCATCTTCACAGTAAAGAATTTTTTCATAGTATCTAATTTAAACCTGCTCTTTTCAGTTTGAGGCCTTTCCCCCTTGTCCCATCTCTCCATTTGTAAAAATTCCCTCTCCAGCTCTCATGTGGGAGTCCCTTAGGTACTGCTGCAAGGTCTCCCCAGAGCCTTCTCCTGGCTGAACAGCACCAACTCTCTCAGCCTTTCTCCAAAGGAAAGGTGCTTTAGCTCCATGTGGGTCTTACTGAACTCCTCTGAACTTCCAACAGGTCTGGGTCTTTTTTATGCTGGGGGCTCCAGAGCTGGATGCAGCACTGCAGACAGGGTCTGAGGAGAGCAGAGCAGAGAGGAAGAACAGTCTCCCTGGGCTGGCTGGTCACACTTTTAACATAACCCAGGTTGGTTTTCTGAGCCATAGAGAAGGGGACCGTGAGTCTTCACCCAACTGTGGGACCAAGCCTGTCACAGCTGCTCTCTTATACACAGCTGCATTGCACCTTGGAGCAGCATTTCATCACTGAGTGGCTGAGTGCAACCAGCACTGTGGGAGGTGTTTGGAAGGATTATCATTTTTCCTAGTGCTGCTTTACCCAAGTTAACAAAGAATATTTTGGGAACTATATCACCTTATAGTGGCAGTCATATATCTACCCTGATTTCCTCCTTCTTTGAGTGGTCTGGTTTCAGCTGAGGTCAGGAATCTTCCTTCTAGTAGCTGGTACAGCTACTAGATTTTGGGTTTAGTGTGAGAATATTGTGAATAACACTGATGTTTTAGTTGTTGCTAAGTAGTGCTTATTCTAAATTAAAGACTCCTCATTTTCCCGTGCCTGCCAGTGAGCAGGTGCACAAGAGCCGTGAGGGAGCATGGCCAAGACAGCTGGCTTGAACTGGCTGAAGGGGTATTCTATACAAAAGAACATTATGTTCAGCATATAGCCTGTAGGGAATTGGTTGGGAGGGAGCTAATTGCTGCTCAGAAACTGTCCATCACTTGTTTTATGTGTTTTACTCCTTTCTCTTTTTTTATTACAATTATTATTAGTAGTATTGAATAATATTTTATTAATAACTTTTCTTATCTACCCCATGAAGTTTAGCTTTTTCTGACTCTTTCTCCCACTCTCAGGGTGGGGAGACAGCAAGTGGTTGTGTGGTTCTTAGGTGCTGGCTGGGATTAAATGATGACATTCAGTTTCATATGGACATGACAGTACATATTTCTAAAGAGAAAGAACAGTCACAGACTTCTAGATAAGATCATGATAAAATTTCTGTCTTAAAAATAGCTGCATTATTCTGTTTATTTTTCAAGCTTTCATTACTTTTTTTCTTCTGTTTTTCCTTTGTGTGGCATAACTGTCTGTGTTTTTCTTACAAGTGTTAAACTTGTGGTCTTGATGTTTGCTTATCATGCAAGAGGAAAGATTAAAAGAACATAATGTGTGCCTTGACATGATTATTTTTTGGGGCATGGTGATGATTTCCACCAACCTTTGCTTTTTAGATCAGTTTATTTTGAACTTATCCTTTTGAATCAGTAGTATATGCATGTTCTGATATTCTTTGGTTATTTTTTCATCTCAATGTCTCTCCTTTCACATTCGTTGGACTTCCGCCCCCTCTTTAATGAACTTGTTAGCAAATATACTGAAAAATTTCCCTGGGAAATGAATCACCACAGGACATTTCCAATATTAGATGTCATTTGCCCTTAGAACACTTTGGAACCCTGTATTGAGTGTAGTAACATGGCTTTGGTAATGGTGAGATGGCAGGAGAAGCCTCTCTGGGAGAAGGCAAGACCAATTATACTCAAAACGATGCTTTGCATTGGTTGGGTTAGATGGTGAAAGTAAATTTCCCTTTTAAACATGCCCATCACTACTTTGCTTCTCTGACCTTGTAGTTATTGTCAGCTGAGCAGTGAGGCAAGTGGTGAGGAGTTAAATTCTAGGTTTACCGGAGGGATTAATAAATAGGTTTATAAAGTAGATTTATAAAATTCTAGGTTCATGCCAGCTTGTGGCCTTATGTTTTCACACACACAAAGAGGGCCTGAAAGATGAGCAAAAGATAGCCACCAATTTGGGCTCTAAATTATGTTATTCATAGATTAAGAAGAAAAGGAGAAGGAGGCAAATGAGGGGGAGGAGTTAAGAGAACGCCATACATGCCTCTGGTTTGTGGCCATGAGAAGCACCCAAAATGCCTGGTGAGCTGAGTGTGTATGTTCACTGGAGATGGAGAGATTTCATGACTCTGCTTCACAGCTTCATGCAGCTCACTGGAACCCTTGCTTAACTCCAAACAAATGCATGGCAGTGGAGCTGCTTGGCTGCACCATTTAAAGCATAGCACTGGCCAGGTTACTTTTTAGTGCCTTGTTGCTTCCCCTTCAGTCCTGCTCTGAAGGAGCAGACTCCTTCTCTAGCATGCCAGCTCTTGAAATCATTTCCCATCTCTTTCAACCAGCATTAGAGAGAAATTAGGGGACACCTAATCTCAAGTTACCTTTTGGCTTAGTAATTGTAGGGATATGTTCTCTTTGTTTGATCGTTCAGAAGAATTGCTTTGAATGCTTAGGTGTGCATGCCACAATAAGTGTGCTGGAATAAATACATATTATGAAAAATCTGGCAAAGGCAGTTTCTTTGCTGCCTCATTACTTCCATCACAGTCTTTCTGTGTTATTATTCATTCATACTCTTTAGTTCAGAAGACTTAGAATACACAAATACTTAGAAACTCTACTTTTCATTTGGAAGAAGGCAGAGATTGGTTCTGCAACTGAGGTTGCATATTCAAAGCAATAAAATGTATCTGAATTTTAATACAGTGCAATATCTATTCAACAAGGCAATGGTTCTGTGTTATTATTTGTATTGCTGGTTGGCAAATATCAAATACATCAAAGTCTTGTCAGAACTAAAATACTAATGAGAAAAATTAGTTATTTTTTTCAACATCTTTAGTATTAAAGAATCTTTAGAACTTTTTCAAAGCTATGTGATAACAGAAAGAGATGGATTGTGAGCAAGAGTGAGTCAAGCAAAAATAAAGGTCTTCCTCTAGGCTCTGATTAGGCCTCTACTTGGATTGGACCACAGGGATACCAGAGAGCATGGGCTGTGCACTGCTCACTTTGCAACATAGCCTGGTGTGACAAGAAGAGAAATTGGAATTGTGATTCTCAAGGCTATCCCTGAGGCATTGTTTCTTCTGGCCTGCCTGGGCTGGGGACTGTGGCTTGTCCATGCCACTCCTACCCTCAGACTTATGCTTAAACAGTGCAGGCAGCTGAATTTCATTTCTTTGGCCTCTTTTGTCACAGCTGAGATTATTGGCTAGGAGTTTGCAGATGGTAGTGGTGATGTTTTTTGTGTCTTTTCCCCTTAATTTCAGACACTCTATTAGCTTTTCCCCCCTTTCTCTACAAGTCTTCTATTAGCTCTTCTCTTAATACATCTTAATAGGATGACAAGAGACTTTCTGATGCTAAGAAAAGATGAATACAACACACAAAATTACATTAAAAAAATCTGTTGTTAGCCAAATGGTCCCTCAATATACAAATATATATATACATACATATATCAGAATTTGAAAGTCAGCTTCTTTTTCAAGATTATATGATCAGAAAAAGAAACTCCTTTAGCTTTAGTGCATAATAAATGCAAATATGTATTCTAGTCAATAAATATCTGTATGTGCTGAAGTCTGGTTTTATCAAGAATCTGATTAAAACTTCACTGCAGCTAGCTGTGTCTAGGTCAAGTTCTAAGTTTCTGTTTGATCAGTTGTGTATATAAAATTTAAAAAGTATTTGTGAATGCTTCACAGCTGAAGTTTGAATGTGACTAAGAAAAGGTAATAGTATAGTCTGAAAAAATAGGTTATTTTCTAAACTTTAAAAGCTTATGGGATTGGTGAACTCTTCTCAACACTACCTTCATATTAAAAGACTAGAAGCAAAGCTTATGCAGTTCCATTTTTTCACATTTCACAGAAGACTAAGGAGTCTAGAATGTTTTATTTGTGGGAATTTTGTACATAAAGTAGCAGGATTGACTTTTCAAAATATTATTACAAAAGCACTGTCTCAGTTGCCACCTTGTTAGAACCATGTAAGTGTGCTGTGAGCTCATCCTCACAAGAGCTTAACTGTACTCTTAAAACACCTACAGAAACGAAAATGTAAATGTTGTCTCTTTATTTCCAAAAGAGAGTGGGAAAGCAGCATGAAAAACATGGAACTTTGCACTAGTGGGAAACTTATGGTGATAGAAATTTCTGTCTTACAACCTCTACGAGTAAGTTGACAGGTAGTAGCAGCCAGAAGCAGTTGCACATCAGTAACCCCATCTGTGGGGTACCTGAACATGTAACACTGAGTTGTTTCTGAAAGAAAGAACCACAGGAAAAGTAGCATGCTGCTTTCCAAGCTGCCAGTTAAACAAATTCCCTAGTATGTAAATACATTTCAGCAGTGGTTGATTATTTTCACTGCTTTGCCATTGTTTTAGTAAGCAGTTAATATTCATGATGCCAAATTTTGTAGCTGCATGACTTTACTGTGATTAAACACTGTGTAGCTTCCAAAAGGGAAGCTGAATGCAATGGAGATTAAAGGAAGTAGATGTGATGGATGTGGTCATCTGTCTGGGACCTGAGAAAGGTTGTGACAAGTAGAGGACAAGTCACATGAAAGACAAAATAAGTTGGATGCCAGAAAATACATTGATGTAGATAAGCTAGCAAAAAGAGGTGGAGATTTGCACTGGAAAAGAAGATGGTGTGCATGTCTGCATTGTTGAAAAAGTCAAATAATACTAGAGAGTAAAAATGAACAATTAAAGGGTAGGCAGAGCTGGCCCATCCAAAGCAGATGTCAGAAAAATAAAGCTTTACTTTCTAGGATCGAACATAAGGTGAGTTCAGTGCTTGGTCCCTGGTGGATATTGCATTCTGCTTTAGCTACTTGTTATGCTTACCCTAAAGGATGTGGTTTAAGCCTCCTTAAAACCATATGTCATCTGAGCTTTGGAACCCAGTGCTTGAGCCCCAGTCTCTGGATCATTGGCCAGATACTCTGCCATAGGGAACCTGACATGTCGTGCAGCACCTTGTGGGTATAGAAAACAAACAGCAGCCAGGGAATCCTATGTCCTAATCACACTTTCATTCAGAGGAAGCTGAGTAAAAACACAATGACTGCCATAGAATCATTAAGGTTGGAAATTACCTCTAAGATTTGAGTTGAACCATCATTAACAGCACCACCATGCTCACCAGTAACCATATTTCCAAATGCTGCATCCAGAAGCATTTTCAACACATTTTCAGAAGCGATTCCACCACTTACTGGGGAGCCTGTTCCAGTGCCTGGCCATATTTCAGTGAAGAAATTATTTCCAATGTCCAGGCTACACATCCTTTGACACACCTTGAGGCCATTTCCTCTGGTCCTGTGATGTATTTCCTGGGAGAAAAGTCTGGCCACAACCTCCTTTCCAGAAGTTGTTGATAGCCGTAAGATCCCCCCAGAGCCTTCTTTTCTCCAGGCTGAACAACCCCAGTTCCCTCAATTTTTCCTCATCAGACCTGTGCTCTAGACCCTTCACCAACTTTGTTGCCCTTCTCTGGACTCGATCATTTCCCATTAGCAGGGACACCTTGTTCCTCCTGCTTCAGAATCTGAGGACAAAACCCGTAGGGAGTGAAAGTGTGTTCATAACTTACCTTTCCCAATAGAGTTGGAGGTGAGTGTTTTTTGAGGGTTTGAATTTAAAAGGTAATTTATGTCCTCATACCATTGTCAAGGGACAACTAGAGAAACTGGTTACTAGTTTACTGTGGAGGTAAAGGAAAGAAGTGAACTGTTAGCAATAGCATGTCATCTAATGCCTGAATGGGACTACTGCACATGGCAGTAGAAGATTTGGGCATAGATTTGCCATTCTTGATCATCAGACTTGAATTGCCTGAAGACACACATAGACATTGTCATGCTGCTCCACACCAATCTGTGGAGGCTGGTCTAAAACCATTGAATGATTATTGGATAGAGGAACTGGAAAGTGAGGTTGAGGACCGAGGAAAGCCTGGTGAATATAAGGTCCATTAATTCCTACAAACTGCCCAGACTTGTCTTTAAACCAAATCTGACTTTTTAACATTAGATTTGTGCACTATTAAGCAACTGAGGTGAGGATAATAGGATTCTGATAGAAGTGAATGGTTTCTAGGAAGTTTGACCATGTGGCTTTCAAAAGTAGATTTTTTTAAAAGCTTCAAAAGAAAAATATTCAGGTCCTGTTAAAAGTCAGTGATAGGTAGCTGTCTGCCATAAAAAGTACTGCACCAAGAAATTATCCTCACTTAGTGCAGATACTGTAAAGTGAGTTCAAATGTTTCTGCATGGTTACAGTTTCAAATTTAAAAGGTGTGTCTCAGCTATCCACTGCAATGATGTTTTTTGCATTACTCTAAAGCTCCAAAGGGAAAACAAATCCAAATTATTTCATGTAATTAATTTCAGTTGCACCTGACTGGGTCTTTGCTTCAACATTATTGAATAAGTTATGGGGAGGACACAGGAGGGGCTTGTGTTAGCTGCACATAAAATTTTAATGCATGAACTTGTGTCCTGTATCTGACAACTCTTCTGGAAAGAGTAGTCTTTCTCATGAGAATTCATCTAAGGAAGAGGAAACATTTAAAGAAATGAAGTTTAAGTACCTAGTGCTTATAAAAAAATTACAGTAATTTCAGAATTCATACTTCCTAGGTGCCACTGGGAATGGCTGTACTTTCAAGCCAGTAAGTTGACACTAGGTATGGTCGTACCCCTTGTGCTTTCAAAGATTCTTCAGATTTCTGTTTGTTTCTTAAACTAATCTGTTTTTCTCTATGTTCCCTGTCTGTCAGTTTGATGTGCAGAGTGGTTTTGGTGCTTGCTGGTTAAGGCAGCCATGCCAGTGCTCCCTCTGAGAGTCACCCATGTGATCCCCTGTGCCTAACTCGGAGCTTTGGTGCTGAACCAGTGCCTGGGGCTGACCTGGCCATGGGGCCCTCAAACAAGCATTGAAGAGGGGTTGTAGCACTGACTGCATCCATCTGCTACTTTTTCCCTGTTGTGTTGAATTTCTCAGTAATACAGATGTAGCCAATGAAGATTTGCGTTTGAATCCAGGTTTGCATTTCCTTCTTAGTCTGCACCCTTGACTTTGTTCTCAAACATAATATATATTAAATATATGTATATATATCAAATATATATCCAAGCTTATGCAGCTCCAGCATTTCAGTCCTAGTTTCCAGACTGTTAGCTCAGTCTGCAGAAAGTTAGGAGACCTAATCTTGGTCTAGGGCTCCTGCTTAAGGTGCCTGTTTTAAATTTTGGCCAATAGGGGAAACACTTGCAGAAACCCAATGACGCTGAAAGTTGTCTGGTAATTGCCTTTTAAAGCTATATTCTGTTTCACTGGGCTTTCTCTAATGCTGGTGCTGAGAGCTAGGATTAGTCTTTCCAGTAATTTTCTACTTCATGCAATCTACCCTTGGAATAAGATTTCTCCTTCAGGGAGGTTGCTTGAGATTATATTTTGTTTGCTACCCAGTTCCTCAGCTGTGTCTTGAGGTCTTTGGTTCTTAGATTCATGTTAAAGCAGATCAAGTAAGACCAGGAGGCTGCAACACTGTTGTCTTTAATCTTCTTATTCATCCCCTCATTTCTTATTGAGTGTTGTAATCTTTCACCTCCAAAACAGACAAGAAATCCTGCGATGAATAAGAGCATGTTAACATTTTGAAGCTCATGGTCTGACTTATTGCAAGTTTGCTCTTTGAATTTTTCAGCTAATGGTGCGAAGAGGAAAAAAAAGGCCACAAACTTCAGGTTTAAGTGAATAAAAGACTGAATGATCTTTTCTGTCAGCTATGTAATGCAATGTATAAGACTTATGCTGACAAATGTCTTCATCTGATGCTTTTACTAATTGGAGGGGCAGTGCATGATTAGGTCAAGCTTGCCTTCCAGGATCAAAAAGAGCAGCACAATCATTCAAATAACTAGGTTGTGATCAGAGGGTGATACACCTAAAATACAATGAAGTGTGAAACATCCAGGGGAACAGAGTGAAGCTTATCACAATGTAAAAAAATGTACTATGAGAGACCTTTGTAATGAAGATGGAAGGAGCTGAAGTTAAGATCTTTGCTGTCTCTGTCCTCTAATACTATTTTAGAGAGGATGCCAGCCCAGGTAGGAATTTTTGATGGCATTGTAGTCTGGATTGGTGCCTTCCTCCCACAACTCACCTAGTGCTGCAGGCAATTCCATCAGCTTGACACTTGCTCTTGAAGTGTCTGTGCTGATTAAAACAAAATGTCCGCTTGATTTGAAGAATAATCTTTCAATAAAGCACATGGAGGAAAAATTTGCTCTTTTGCATTCTTAAAGTAAAGCATCAATATTTTTTCAAGGGAGTGAAGAAACAGCCCATCTGAAAGCTACAAAGGGCATTGGTAAAGGTGTTAAAAGCAGAAAATCTGCAGAAAACAGAAGTTTGTTGGAAGTCAAGCTTTTGACTATTGAGGGGCCTGCTCAAGTCAGGAAAAAAAAAATTGAGGGTGTAGTAGACCTTTGCCAAAACCTGCCACTGTTCCTAAAATCCCATCAGCTGTTTTTGTGTATCGCTGAGTTTTTGCTTGTGTATTTATGTGACCGACAGAAGCAGCTTGGTGTTCCATGCAGGGCACATCCCCTGCACGTTTCCTGTAGCCTGCCTGCTCAGCCTGGTGGGGGCTCTTGCCCTAAAGGGCTTCAGTGGCACTGCAGGATGTGAAGAACAGCAGGGTCTGCCTGCTTTTGAAGCATTTCTGTGTCTGGTTTATCTAGAAAGATCATCCAATGAATTTCAGCCGTGTTTTAAATTAAAAAGGACTGATAAATGTCTGCTTTCCTTTAGCAAAAAGAAATGGATAGAGGTTGGAATGTAGGCTAAGTGTGATTAAGAAGCTTCTTAATCCAAGTATAAATGGAGTTATAGAGAGAGCTTGGGTATTGAGATGAATTTTCTTAAACTGAGTGCACTGTAGGTAGAAAAGCACAATATTTGAGTTGAGTTTATTGTAATTTCAAGAGAAAAAGAGATATTTTTACTTCTTTTTCACTACCCACCATTTGTTATATGCAGTTGTTGTATGCATTTGTTGTATTGCACAAAATGGCCTTTTAATATACTGGTAGAGGATATCATTTTTGAAAAGTGCTTATAACTGAAGTAATTTAGAAAATTACACTTTAGCTACATAAGTTGATGTATGGATCTTGTGGCTGGAAATTTGTTTTAATGTAATAATTGGAAGCCTGAAAGAAATCTGTGGTAAATGCCAAACAGAAACAAGTAAGCACAATTTCATGACCTGAGGAACAGAAGAACTTGCATAGTTACTGCAAAAAATTAGGGACTCGTAGAAAAATTAAAAAAAAAATTGAATTGGAAATAAGTTGATACTACTTTCAGGCTTGTATTTATAAATCTTGGTAGACTCATTGAGGAGTAAAGAAAAATATAAAGGGAAACATTTACTGCTGTTTTGTGTGACACAGCAAATGGAGTCCAATTAGCTGCACTAAATGTGCAGTACACTTGAAGTGGGAGAATTCCATCAGATAAATGGAAACTTAGTAACAGCAGCGTCAAATAAGGAGTGGTTCTACTCCCATAATGGAAATCTTGAAGTGAGAATTTGGAATGCAAGGCACTTTTATTGTACAGTAATAATTTTTTGATATTTAATTTAAGATATCCTCTTGAAAGGGCAGCTTCATCTGTTTTTTAAGAAAGATTGTAGTTAGTGCCACTGGCTTGCATGTGGGACCAATACATTTATTAGTTTGACAGTGACAACTGTCTTTCTCTCGAAATATACAAACTAGGACAAATTAAACAGTGGAGATAAAAACCCTAAAACCACATGAATTATGACTGAATGAAAAGATACTAGAAAAAGTGGTTAATACAGTACAAATGTATCATGGGAAATTTGTGGTTGGCCCAAGTGACTGTATTCCCATTAATGTCAAATGTTACTTGATAAAGATTTGTTCAGCATAATTTTGGGAGTAGTTGTCCTATGTACCCAGAAGTGGGCAAAGGCCTGAGGGATTTAGGCAAACAGAGCAGGACAGGGAACCATAAAAGCTTTCTGCCACATCACACATCAAGTGTTGTATATATGCAATGTGTGAAAAGCTGTGCTGTTTTCAGTGGGGAAGTGTTGTGGCTGCGTAGTGCAGTTTTTCAATAGTGTAAGTGCAGTGGAGTTGGGAAGGATTTGGATAGATGTAAGTAACGGGGAATTTGGGAAACGTTAACAGGGTGAGGAAGAGGATCACGGAGGATCCAGTGGTGGGTAGGTTGCCTGGTCATCTGGCTCACTTGTGATTTGAAGGACTTTGGAAAGGCTTCGACTTTAAGTAAAAATTTGGGAATTCGGAATTTTTTTGAGTTTTAGAAGACATTAAGTAGGAATCTGTACACTTAGCAACCACAATTAGGAAAATTATAGCAGAAGTGTTTTAATGCTAAATATTTCTTAAAAAGAAAACTCGAGGGTAAGAGGGAGAGAAACTGTTTTCAGTCTAGCTGTTTAATTCTTTGTAATTCTTCTGAAACACTGAATGCACGAATCATATGTCTGTAGTTTCCCTGACTCACCTACTAGTACTTGGCTCCATTAATCTCTTGAAACTACAGTCTGCAAGGGGTTAATAAATGGCCTGACTGCTTTCCTTGTCTGTGCTCTCAGGCAGAAACAGTTGCTTAAAAAAAAAAAAAAAAAGAAAATCAAGAGTGAGAAGACAGAACCAGAAGCTTGTGGATTTACAGTGTTAGGACAAGAGGCAACAGACTTAAATTACATCAGAGGAAAGCCCACTTGCAGAGTGAGAGGTGTTGGTTGGGTTAGGTTCATTTTTATTAGTGGGAGAGCGGTCCAAACACTGAAATGAGGGCCTAAAGAAATTGTGGGGCCTCCATTCTCAGAAATTTTTAGACTTTTGCTGTCAGCACTGAGTGAGTTTATCTCACTGGCCATTGGAATGAGGTGCTGGACCTCCAGAGGCCATATCCTGTACGAAAGTGCACATCCCATCCTGGCTCTGCATGCTCTGACAGGGAGATGCACCATCTCTCTCAAACTTCAGGCCATTTCATAAACAAGTCTGTTACAGAAGATAATGGTGCTATTAGTGACAATCAGTGTCTCTTTATAAAAATAGCTAATAATGGTGGGTGAGCTAGGCTATATTCCTGGACAAAACTTTGAAAACCGAGACTGAAGGGAAGGCAAAGATTGGAACATTGTACCTATTACAACATTAGGCTTTTAAGGGCATCACTGGATACAGTGTTTCATAAGGTGATATTTGCTTGTTTAATTTAACTTTGGGGTGAGTATCCTACAGACTTGGAATATCAGACCAAAAATTTCCTCAAGGATGGTGAAAAAAGTAAATATTGATTTCTCTACAGTTAAGCCTTTAAAAAATGCATTATATTAGTTCTGTTTTGATATAACTTTGCTATGAGGAGAAGAAGTGATGATGTAGTGCTCACGATAACTATTGTGATGGAACCTGGCCTTGGAGCAGACTTGGACTCATTCTCTCTCAGTCTCTGATATGTATGTTTTGTATTCCTCATGTCTTAATGTTTTCAGTTAGTTATCTTTGCTAATTACCTCAGAGTGGGTGTAAGCACACAGTAATGGCATTAAGAAATAATATCTAATTGAAGTGAATCACATGCACTGCTGCAAATATGAAGAGAAGGACAAACTGAGTTAAGAAAGACAGAAATTAGCAATATTGTACTTCACTTGATCAAAAGTATGGGAAGGTTTGAGGAAATATAAAAGCTCAGATAACCATAGGGAAGGTAAAGTGTAAGAGGCTGAAAGTATTTCTGGTCTTAAGGGAAACAAAATATATTTTTGCACTGTATTGGACTTTTGCTTTTAGACTAAACATGTGTGCTCCTGCACAAATGACTAAATGGCAGAAGGATATGCTTGTTCTGGACAACATAATTACAGTGTGAACACTCCTTTTTTTCTAGAGAGCACATGGTGTGGTTTTTGGGGTCCTGGCCTCTCACTGATTTTTTCTTCATCAAATATTCTTGTGTTCTTAGTTTTGCTTTTCTCCTTTAAATTCTTTCCTACATATTAATAATTCTGTAGAGCTGAGCTGAACCTCTTGTGTCTGATACAGATGGGTAGCCATGATACAGATTAAAATTGGATTTGAGAAGGGCAGGTGAGAATTTAATCAGGACTGTTGAGGCATGCAAGTTACAGGTCAGTGTAAGAAGTGCTGTGTGAAACCCAGTAGTCTTTCTTTGCTTAGAAACTCTTGGGAAAGTAATGTGTTGGTTATACTGAACTATTTATCCAGAGTGACAAGTTGATGGGGAGAGAGAGAGGAAGTGATTACTATATATCTTCATAGTCTCACATACCACCTAGTCAGTGCCTCAGATTATTTAAACAGAAGTTCCCACTGGTTTTAATGAGACCCAGGTTGCTGCTCTGTCACAAAGCTTGCTTTCTCATTGTAATGTTGTGGGTAGGGCATTTTCTGTGCCTACTGACCAAGGGCTAATGTTAAATTCCCAGAATGCCCTTGAGTGCATTAGTATAGGTCAGAGAAGAGGTCTTCTTGCAAAGGACTTGCTTAGCTCTAAGGGCAGCTGTGAAAAAACAGGATAATATTTTCTCTGTTCCTCTCAAAAGGACCTTTAAAAATTCATGGAAGTTGTGATTCATGCTTCTGCACTTCTCTGCCTAAATAATTGGGAAACTGAAGATGTTCTCAGTGGTACTACCCATCCCTTAGACCAGGCAGCTTTGGAAAAAAATGACATATGACCTTGATTACTGCTACATTCCCTCTTTCTCAAGCAAATGTGTTCTGTGCATTATTTTGGGGCAAGTGCTCTTTGGAGCTTTCAGGAATGGCCACTGAAAATATCCACTTTGGTAGTTAGGGTGGTATGTCTGCAACTTGTATAAAAACAAATTTTAGTACCCGAATTCTTTTATAAAAGAGATGATGCTTGGTGACCAATGGATATCTGCCTTGATTTCTTTCTTTTCACATCCCCATGCTCCTCCTCTTTTGTGAACTTTTTTGGTCTGGGCTATCCAAAGGAAATTTCTTTTTTCTCTCACTCTTAGAAACTATTTCTATATATATCTTAGAAACCATAGCTTGGATGAGCATTATTTTGCAGTAAAGAGCTGAAATGCTTTAGTACAGATGATTAAAAAAAGAAGTCATGAGGCTAAAAGGTGTTAGTTTCCCTTGTCAGATTACTGAGGTTAAGAATGGAAAGTATTAATTGTGCTGTATTATTGAAGAGATGCTCCTTCACTCTGAAGAGATTAGCCAGCTCATTGGTGTTTCTCCAGTCTTTAAAAATCTTTATTTTCACCCTTTAGGATGATTAAACTTTCTTTGTACCTCTTGAAGAAGAAAATATGAAGTGCAGTACAGAGCAAAAAAGAGCTTTCATTTCTAGGAGGCTAATTATGTATATATCAGCCTGACCTAGTATCATTCAGTATGTACGTTTGGCCCCTATGAAGATAATATTTAGCCCTCCTAATTTCTCATTTATCTCCTTAACCTTCAGGGGCACAGCAGGATTGCTCTGAAAAGTCACAAATGAAATTTCTTGTAAGGCATAATCTCCAAAGATGAGCCTTAGTTCTTCACTTTCTATATTTCAACAAGGAACATCATCTTAACAATTGTCAAGATGTGTGGCCTCCTGTCATCTGCATGCATGTTCTTTGTGTATGACATCAGAAAGTTTGTGAAATAAAAAAACCTCACAAATTACACTGTTGCTGTTTTGAACAGTTTGAATAGAACCTCATTTTGTACCTTAAGATCTTGAAGTCCTAAGCTGAATTAAAAGTGCTATAAGCAGCTGTATTGATGACACTTGGGACAGCTGTGATATTCACCTAATAAATGTTCTGCTATTGCGTGGAACTGGACTAAGGACACTTACAGTGTGGGTTTTTCAGTCTCTTGCCATGGTTCATAATATCAATAGTTTTAGTCTTTTTCTAAGAGCCAAGTTCTCCTTAGGAGGTTATGTGTTGATGGTTATTACATGCTGAATCCCATCTTACATGCACAGGAACCGAACACTCTGTTCCCTTCAGTGCTGCAGAAGGAAATTCCTCATTCCTGGCTGCACATTTTGCCTACGTAAATGAGTCTGCAGTTGACAATGGAGTTAAACTCCAGCATGTACTACTATTTTATCATCAGTCTAGGATTAGAATAAGGCTTGCTAACAAGAAAAGCAATTAACTTCACAGATTAATATCTTTTTCTAAATTGGAATTTACACCATTATGGTTATAGAGCTGTAAACGGCACTGCAATCTGTGTTTATCACCACAATATAAATGTGCCAAGTTGCTTGAAAGAGCACTTTAGAGTGAAGTGACAAATATTTAAGACTTGTCTGAACAAGATTGCTGTTTGTCTGCTTGTTTTGGTAGGTCTGCTCCAAATTTTGCTGGGAAAATTGGTTAAAATGTTTTAGAAAGCATTTCAGAATGTACTTCACAGCTTTAATTGCTGCTTCTAAAAGTGGCTTGGAATTGAAGAAAAGTACCTGTTTCAGCACTAATAAACCCTTCTAATTTAAGCATAAATAATTAAAGTGAACTCCAGTGTTGCTATGTAAAAAAAAAACTTACCTGACTTGTCTCTGAGCTTTCAAAGATGCTGGGGGAATAGTTGGTTTCAACACTTTTAGGAAAAACTACTCTGGCTGTTCCTGCAGAGACATCTTTGCCTTACCAGCCAGATGTAAGGGAGTTTATGTACAGAGAGAGAGAGAGGCACAACTATTATGCATGATTTGACATATAGATCTAATGGAATTTCAAAGAAATGGGGAAAATACAAAAATTAGGAGTAATTAGCTGGCTGGAAATCTGTGTAATGGTAAAATTCAGAGTGTAAATGGCATGGTCTTAAACTTGTATAAATCCAGAAATAGCAAATCAGAATATAATAATAACAAATAATGTAAATAACATAATAAACAGCATACACAAAAAACATAATAAACTCTCTGTTCCACATAGAGAACCATATTTGCCAAACTCTTGGGAGCCTTTTTTCTCTGGGAGTCCTGTCCTGTGTCATTCATTTGTGCTCTCTGCTTGTGTAAAGTGCACTGGCGGGTACAGCTGCCTGGGAGAGTGACCTTGGGCTTGCTTCTCTCATGGGTCTATTGAGCCATCAACTACTGCAGAGCACTCACTGATACACTATTTTTAATTTTTTTTTTTTTAATTATATCAACATAGATGGAAACTAGGAGTGAGAGGGAGTGCTGGCTCCAGAATTGTTATGAAAATCATTTGCTAAGCTGTCCCTGTCCCTGGGACAGCTTTAAGAAGAGATGCCAAGGATATATATTACACAGGAGGATCAGCTGCTTGTACCAGCTATGGATTCTGCTCTGGATTATTCAGGATTTGAAAAATGTGATGTCAGTCTTACAGACAGCAAGCATTTTCCTGTGCCAAATGAATTTATTTTAAAAACATACTCCTTGAGGTACTGTACCCAAAAGTTTCTATTAAACCATGAAATACATTTCTCCCTCCAGACAGTACATGGATTCTTAGCATGTCCATATTAATAAAGTTTTGTTCACTTGCAATTAAATCAACATAGCTTTTAAAGATCTACTGTAATATAACCTAACCACCTTTTGAAAGTAGTTTGATTTTGTCATAATTATACCATGTTCTAAACTAGCAGTTGAAAAACTTGACTTTATACTAATTAAAGCCTTTGGCCTTTGTATTGCAAATTCAAATATAAGAGAAAAGTACAATAATTAGTATGTTATTGCTTTTATAATTTAAAATTATGTAAATTGCACAGCTACTGAACTATTCTAAGTGGAATACATGGCCAATTTATTTTTAACTAGCAGAAAATAGTAGTTAATTATATGTAAGAATATTTGAGATGCATAATCTGAAATATCACTAAACCTTGAGAACTCCTTTGTACTGGAAATTTCTGAATTAGAAAAAGATAAATTGCTAAGTTTTCAATAGGAAATCTTTTGGTTCAGCTCAAGTCAGACAAACATCCCCAGACATCTCATGACAGTAAATCACTGGCACACAGGTGCACGAGAGTTCTCACTTTTATTCTGCTCCTTTGTCTTGTAAGGGAGAATGGCAAAAATGGTTTCTATTTTGTGCTCCTAGTACCTAATTTCTCTTGTATCCCGAAGGTGCTGGACATGGTGTTAGCTGGCTGTCATTAGTGCAGCATGATAGGACTCAAAACTATGGGGTGCTCAGAAACACAGATTTTGAGCAATGGTCAGAACGGGCTAAGATCCAGTTTTGTTGAAAAATGCTGTGAGATATGTGAAGCCATGGCTATGATAGGTATTTTTCTGGGCAAACAGAATCTATGCAACTGGACAATTGAGCTGTTGGCCGAGTGGGTAGGAGATCTCGGTTTTGAGGAAGAACTTTGAAGTTTCTCGCACTGATGGAAAATTCCATTCTGGCTTCCTAAGGGTCTATCTGGCAAAGAAAAGAAAAAGCATGTTTCAAGGAGAAAATTGTTGCAGGTTTTTTGGCTAAAATTGAGCTTGCCCAAGATCATTGTAAATTCTTTGGGATATAGTCCCAAGGGTGTCTTTCCCAAATACAATAAGTCTGGATTAAGGGTACCTACTAAGGATCAAAACTGCAGAGCTAAATAATGAAAAGCACTTATGTCCTTAACTGCCAATTCATCTATTCAAAAATTTGAATGGGTAAGTCTGTAATATGTACCAGGACTTCTGGATTAGATGTTATCTGTGTGCATCTCTTGAACTTTACTAAATCTGTATTTTCAACCCTTGGAGTAAAGGAAGCCCATATTTCAACTTGCTCATCAAAAACACACCTACATGTCCTTTCTTGATCAGGATCTGTGTAAATCTGTAATGCCATCATACAAGTACATGGATTAATTTTTCTGGAGCTTGTGGTCTTGAGCAGAGTATACCCATCAGGGGAAGATGATCAGCTAAGAACTCTTCTTGCAGAGTTCTGGGTCTGGGAAGAGATGTGAGAACATGTCCCACAATGCTCTGTCCATGCACTTAAGATAAGTGAGCTCCGTGTGTCAACAGCCACATTTGCCAGAAAAAACATACTGCTGAGGTTCTTACTTAACTACTTAACTACTTTGCTAAGTGATAGGAAAAATGTGTTGCATTTATTCTGTGGGAAAAGGAAAAGGTCAAGTCATCTTAAAAGTTGCAAGTACATGCAGAGGATGAAAAATAGATAATTGTTTTTAATACAGGATTTGTCAGTAAAACTACGCTAAAACTTATTCTTTAAATTAGTGTCTGGAGAACAGGCAAAACTTTGACTTTATGAACTTCTTGCTTATCTATTATTTCTGCTCTCTGTGTCTTTCATAATAAATTGATTTTACTTGTGTAACTGGTATAATGGTTCTTTGCAACAATTTTTTTTTTCTGGTCATAAATTAATGATTCAGGCTTACCTGTGAGATTGACATGCATGGTTTGGAACAGGAAAAATAAGAATATAATGGGGAACTAATAGCTCACTTTCCTTTGTTCGCTTGATATATAAGAACAGAATTAAATCACTTAATTTAGCCTGCAAATTTTTTCTTTGCAGAGCTGCTATGCTGCAGAACACTTCTTTGCTCTTTTCATAGCTTTAAATAGCTTGGTTTGGCATCCTTGATATCAGATAAAATTCTATCTGCATTTTTATCTGTTTTGCTGTTTGCCTCTAAGTGTGAGAACAACATACATTTATTTGGAAACTGTTTCCTGGGAAATGACATATGAGAGTTGGTGAATATTTTTTATCACTCAGTGACTAGGATTGTTCAGTTAAAGTTCTGTTGACATTTTTGGGATAAACCTTTCTTTTCAGGTGGGAAAACTTTTCAGTAACACTGGGACTTGCACTTCATTTAGAAGTTATCTCAAATATTTTTTAAACTTGTGGAAATGTGTTGAACTTTGAAGACTTCTAAAACTTTTCAGTTGTAATTCTAAATACTTTTTGGTTTAATTTAGCTGTTAATATTCAGTTAGGCTTGATCTTGAAGACCTTGGGTAGTTCAGAGTTTGTGATGTCCTCCTGTGCTATATAAATTTTTTAGCCATGTTGTGTAAGCTTATGACTTCTCTGTATAGAGTCCGCTTTCCAAAATAAGCAAAATAAGTGATAAATTTCTAGATAGTGACAGGAAAACATAATGTTTAGCATTTCTCTCTATTTAGGTATTCTGGAGGGAAATTTTGCTGAGTTTTGAGGCACACATGAAATATTTTTTCAAGCACTTTCTTGAGAAAGAAAAGTGTGTGGGTTGTGGCAAGATTGCTCAGGCCCAGTACTGGAGCTGGGGGTGTTGCTCACTGTATTCACTGGCAACCTTAAAGAGTCAAAGGCCATTGCTACTGCACTTCCAGACCTTCTGCTTTTCAGCCCAGCTCCTCACAGTCAGTGCCTGCTACACCACACTAATCCTCTTTTCTATATTTTATCTGACCTTGCATGGCACTATATCAGATGTGTTCCTAAAGTACGGATAGGTTGGATTTACAGTTTTCTCTGCTGCAAAAAGTTTGTGCCAGTCAAAGGTTTGTTATTACCAAATCCTGACACCTCTTTCTTGAATGTCACTGGGGTTATTTTTTCTATTGTTCTGTCAGATAAAGCCAACTCCAACCCTGCAGTTACTTCCTTGTTTCACTTGAGATAATTTCCAGTGGCAGAGCCCCTCTGAGCAAGGAAAGAGTATTTTTACCCTATATTTGCACTGCTGACAATCTCTTATTCTGCTTAAGGCTATCTTACATAATGACAAAGCCCCTGACCTTGTCCTATGCCATTACATTATGACAGAGCTGATTGTGTTTTTGCAAGAATCATTTTGATGTGATGGGTAAGAGGCTGCCCCAAGGGAACCATCACTCTTGTTCTTATTTCTGTTTCTGCAATTCAGAAGGATATTGATTCTAAATACATCCACCTACAATCTCAGAAAGTTCTACTAATTTATCTCTGTGTGCAGAGGAAGAAGACTAATAAGTTTTAGTATTTCTATTCAGTTGGAGGGTATGAGTGAAACCTACCTGCTGCATGTGCAAGATTAAACTTCTGGGTTAGCTGTGGCTGTGAGAAATGGAGTCCTCGGGGCAGAGACTTGTCATTGCCATACCTCTGCTGTCATCTCAGTTGCACTGTGCCCTTTGAGGCTCTTGGGTAATAGTTGAAAGCTGTAATGCTTGTATGTTGTTAAATGCAATAATTTTCTGCCAAGTGTCCTGTCTGGGAGTGTTGTTCTGAAGTTTACTACTTTTGGTAAAAAAAAAGAATTAACAGTTCAGTTCTGTGACAGATTTGTCTAGAGAAAGCCTTTTTTCTTGTACACTTGCTCTTGTCTGGCTGCTGAGAAGACAGTTCTGGGGTATTTGCTAGGCTCTGCTCAGCAAGGGAGACAGGAGCCTTCATCCTTCTTTCTCTGATGGCACAATGGAGAGGAGGCAGTGAAAAGAATAAAGGCCCTCTGGAGTCTGGGCAATGGATAATTGCAAACTGTTTGAAAGACAGGATGACAGGCTGCTTATTCTTCCCCTTTGGCCATAGAGCAAGCTGTATGTGAGTGCAGTTGCGTGCACTGTACCCTCCCTGGTGTGAGCCCTCCATAGGTGCTCTGGGATGCTTTTACTGCTAGAGGCTTCCTGGAAGCTGCATGACTGAGTGCTTCTCCTCATGGAGAGGCTTCTGGCTGAAACAGCTTGGCTGGTTGTAGTATGAACAATTGTTTTTTATAATCTTGGCATGGTTATCCCTCAGCTGTTGCTGTGGATCTCTTTTTCTGTGTGAGATTTGTGCCATAGTGGGGACAAAAGGGGGTGGATAAGGGCTAATTTGTAACTTTATTTGCCTTGAGGTGGTGTTTAGATGTGAGATTTAACCTGAGGAGCTACATCTTCTACTACTTCTCTGAATCATCCCAAAGTGTGATTTACCTCAAATTATTTCGGATTATGCTGTTGGTATGTGGTTCTGCTAAACAGTGTTACTGGAATAACATTTGTGCTGTCATTTTAAATACCAGCATAGCTTTGGGGCTGCAGTCAATTAAGATGATTTGCCATTTTTTTTTTGTAGGGATTGAGAGATTAGCAGTTTTTAGTGTTTCTCCAGTGCCATGCTGACTATAAGCTCTCAGCTTGTGTTAATTAGTACATGGAAAAGAACATTCAGAGCCAGGTCAGTCCATAATGGATCAATTTTAGGAGCTGTGATTTAAATGTGACCCTGGTTATTTAGCCTTCTGAAACTTGGCAAATATTTTCTATTAATTAAAAGTTCCAGAATTTTATAACAAAGTATCTGGCACCTAGGTGTAGAATTCCTTTCTTTGTGTTATGTCAGATTGTTTTCAGCAAGGCTGGTGTGTGTGCATGAGACACACAACTGACAGGAGTCAATGTATTAGTGTAGGTGTTAAAATAATTTTTTCTTTCCTAGCTGTCAAGTGTCTCTGTAAACCATTAGTCTTCATTATTTTAATTGGAAATGCAGTACTGTGATACATCAGGACCATAGGAAATAACCACTGAACATGACATTTTCTGGGTTTCAGAACAGTCTTTCTGCTCTCTGATGGATTTGCCTCTGAGCAGACTAGAAGTTTCCTAACATACAATGCCCCCAGCCTGGTAGTACATCAGTTTAGATTTTACCTGCATATCTTTACCTGGTCTGCTTGTGTTTTCATACTAGTTATTTTCCATGCAATAAAAACCTTTGCAATAGCTCTTTTATGCTTACTAACTTTTATGTTCTCATTGTTTTCATACCCTAGAAGAAATGTAAACTCATTTGCCAAATCCATTCTTGCTCAAATGTATTTTACAGGTGAATGAGTGATATTGGTGTTTCCCTTCCTGTTCTCCTCCCAACTTGCAAAACTTTAAATGTCAGAGATGTTACTCATCTTTGAATTCATGAAAGCAATCTTGAAAAACTCTGATTGCCCTGGCCTGTTCCAGAAGTAATCAGGACTAAATTTCATCAAGAGCAATTGATTCAACATTTAATCTAGTCTCTAAAATATAGTCTTATTACAGATGGATATGGTAACTCCAATGAAACAGGTTGTAGTCAGACCAGTTCATTCTGAATGAAAATTTGGGTTTTCATGAGGATCCCAACTTCAAATTGGTTTGTACAGAAAAGGGATCCTTTAAAATTGATAAATGAAGAAGCAGTGGATTGTGGAGTGATATCCAGTAATCCTCGGTAAATAAATGCTAAGTGCATTTTCCTTAACACATTTATTAATGATATAAGAAGTCAATTAAACAATGTATTAGTTAAATATGCAGATGGTGCTAATTGCCTTTGAAAATGCGTAAGTTCATATGGGAAAGATGCTGAGTTAACAACAGAGCTTTGAAAAATGGGTAAGAAACAAAAACCCAAACAATTTTTCCAGATTTACTATGGAAAAGTTAGTATAGTAACATATTTGCTGCAAAAATAATTAGGAATTTAATTTTTTTATATGATAAAAAAAATTGGCCTACCTGTGCAGATCTATGTTCTTATCTTCCTGAGCTAATGGTGCTTCCTTGGTGCTGGAAAACATAAACGTTTTTGGAGCTTGAGTTTCTAAGCATTAACAGTGATCACAAATCTGTATTAGCTTTCAACAAGGGTTTAAGATGTTAATTCAGCCTGAAGGGAAAACCCTTAAAACAATTTAGTGTTCCTAAGTTTCTTAGACTTGAGACTAGACTTAAAATGTGAAGACCTTGGCTTGTAATCATCAACTATGGATAGAGTTTCAATCTGAAAGGGTTTTTAATTTATTATTAATTTTTCTTTTAATTTTTTAAAGTAAATCCCATAACATCTTCACTAAGTTTCTCTTGACCTTGGGAAAGGGATTCATCTTTCTGAAAAATATCTTTCCTTTGTGCTATTTCTTGCTGTCATGATACCTTAGCCAGAACTTGGTGGAGTCTGTCAACAGACCAATAAAATCATGTGTCCTACATAGTTGTAGTAGTGATGGCATGTTTTGTAATTTTAAGTTGTTTATGTCAATCAATGTAGTTTTTTGAAGATTTTTGGAAGATGAATGAAATATGTAGCTATTGACATCCTACCTGGTAATTTAGGACTGTGAATAAACACTAGCTCATATCTCAGTGAAT
This sequence comes from Cisticola juncidis, assembly GCA_013400215.1. Classification (NCBI taxonomy): domain Eukaryota; kingdom Metazoa; phylum Chordata; class Aves; order Passeriformes; family Cisticolidae; genus Cisticola; species Cisticola juncidis. Next base: position 1,315,381 of record VXBR01003872.1, on the reverse strand, counting down.
CTAGAGGAAATAATAACACACTAGAAGCTTCATGTTTGTTCTTTGTGGGAATAAGACAGAAGTAATTGTGCTAGAATGAATGATACCTTTTTTAATTACAGTATTTAGTATCCCAAGGGACTCAAATAGCTGATGTGTCAGACTGTGTATGTAATAGTCTAAACTAATCTCTTTTAAGATGAAGCTGAAAAGAAGTAGTTAAAATAACAGTACTTTGAAAGACCGAAAGAGAAATGTTTGGTTTCTAATGATCCTTATTCAACCCCCTATTAAAACTGAATCAACATGTGGTAAAGTTCCTTGAAAGTCTCCAAACTTGCATGATCCCCCTGAAATCTAATGCAGATTGGTCTATCAGTTTGTGGTCACTGTACATTATGAAAAACACACATACAGGGTACAGTGAAATTTGGTTTCCTAAAATCTGGAATTCCCTGAACTCTCTGGGTTTGATCATGTAGCCTTCTTATTTGTCAGTAATTATTTTTCTATTTTTCACATGGGAGGAAGAAACAGTGAAGGAAATCTTCAAAGAAAGTTTCTGGTACTTCTTGGGATGCTGGAATACTAGAAAAAAAAATGATTTGGAGGGTACCTGACAAATTCTTTAGACTTAAGACTATGTTATTAGGCACTTCTAGAATTTTGCCACTAGTATTTGAAATGGTTTTGAAATTTTCCTTGTATCAGAGACTAATATTTAGTCTACCTAGGAATCTCAAGTATTTATCCCATTTGAAGCCAGGGTCAGGGTTTCTGGACTGACATCCTGGCCTTTGCTGCTCCAGCTTGTGGAGTGCTCTAACAGAGGTAGTATTAGTGTTCTAGCATCTGCATAAATGTATTTTATTCCTGTGGTGATTCCTTTGGTCTTCTGCACTGCATTGCATGGCTCAACTTATATCTCCCTGTGACAGCACTGCCACTTGTCTGGAAAGCTGGAGTGGAATGTCAGATCTTAGGGTTCAAAATGCAATCACTACCTCACCTTTTCTGGCTTTTGTGTGGCCAGCAGCCTGGATTTGTCCTTGGAAGAAGTGAACAAGAATGTTCTAACTTAAGGGGAATTATGCTTGCTTGAACTAGGCCTGAATTTGTCCCAGCTCTTCTAAATGAGTGAGTTGTTACAGTTTCCACAAATGCAAAAGGCACTGACCAATTTAAATTTAGCCAAGCCAATAATCTGGTAAAAAATATTGATCTTTCCTTCTTGTTTCTTGGAAGATTTTTAGTAGTTTATATTTCTTGCATCTTTGTCCTGCTTTTCTTTTTCTATTCCTTTTTATTCTATTAACTTTGTGACTAAATGAAAATAATCTTAGAGCTTTAAAAAAATTTTATTCAAATGGATCTTGTGTCAGTAAAATGCTGGTAATAGTGTTTCTGATTAGACTTTTGTTTTATTAGCTAATTCTTCAGTCCACAGCAATCATCTCTTGGTTGCTAACTAGTTGCTAAGAAGGATAGATTGCCTTCAGAGAACATTCTGGGAAATGGTCCAGTTCATTGCTTGCCTATTTTAATCTCAAGTTTCCTGTTAGAATTATGCTGTGTTGTAGAATAACAAGTCAGACACAAAAACCTCACTTTGTTGGTTGGAAGACAACTGAACACACATACTCTCTGCAGAATAATATCAAATAATATCAAATAATATGCTCAGTGCTTTGAATCTCACTTGTGCTTCATTATGTGATCATGTGGATTTCTGTTTTGCTTGCTAAAAGAAAGCAGGATAATAATGTTGTGCTTTGTTAGATGTTGTGTGATGATGATGATTAATTTGTTAATCAGGCTACTGGATTTGATATAGAAGAGCTTGATGAGCCTCTTATAGGCTAAACAAAGAAAATGAAAATTTCAAAGGTATTGATTTGGTATATTTTGATTATGTCATAGCAGAGGTTGGCTAGATACTGGATAAAATAATATTTTGACTAATTTGTTTTAGGAGAAGTGAGAATAACAACTCTGATTAAACAAGCAGCACCAGAGACCGAGATGAATTTTGTTTGAATGCATCTGGCCCTACTAAAAACACGTGGCTGTAGCTGTAGCCCATTAGCTCAGGTAAAATATGATGTTGTGTAGTTTGGCCTGGGCCATGCCTGGCTGCCTGTTTGTGTCTAAATTGAGAAGGGAAGAAATCCAGACCTGTTCCCTCCCAGTACAACTGGCACAACCAGGCTTTATAATGAACTGCAGATGTAATATTTTGTTGATTTCAGCATTGCAAAGGCTGTCCAAGTGTAGGGAGCAAGATCAGGTGGTAGAAAGCAATAGGGCTGATCTAGAGAGGAAAAGGGAAGAAACAACCAAGCACTTGGGTAAGGCTTTGCCCATTTATCATGATCTTATTGTGAGTGATTTTGTGTGTAAAAATTCTTGGTATCAGTATCTTGCTTAGGAAATTGATGAATCCAAGGAAAGACTGGAAACATGGTATAGTCAAACACCTTTCTAGACTGAAGGTGAATCAATAGCTCTTGCTGTTTCAGAACCCACCACCTCCCCAATCCAGCCATGAAGCTGTCCACTGGAGCAGTAACTGCTGAGCCAACAGTTTGTGCTCAAGTGTTCACTCAATTATTAGGAAGAGAAGACTAATTTTTTTTTTTTTCTGACAGCTGGACTTACAGTAATCTTTGCTGTGTTTATTTCTGCTTGGTTCCAGACTTGGAGCCTATGTTTTGTTGCCACCTTTGAAGTGCTCTGCACACGACTGCTGAAGTTTTTTTAAAAAAGTGACATATCCCCTTTTTATGCTTTTAAGAAAGAGTTGCATCAATAGGGCTTTGTCTGTGTGCTGGATTTTAGACTGTGAATCTGTATGGTTATTATATGAAAGCATACATACTGCCAGTGTGTTTTGAACTAATTTTCCTCAACAGTCTCTGCTTCACATACTGTATTTTTGTGGAGTTTAGTATTTTGCATATTGCACTATTTCACAAGTTCTCCCAACATCAAAAAATCTCTAGAAATAGGTGAAGGTAAAGCATTTACTTTGAGGTCAGAATTTTCTCTTGCTGTTTTAAAATCACCTTTTATTCCTCTGAGAACATTCACAGCTTGCTTTATTTTGATCTACTAGTGAAGCAAAAATACCATAATAATGGCTTTAGCATGTGTTATATAAGTTAAAACAATGCTAGAAGCTTAGAAATACAATGTGCTGGTTACATCTTGTTTTTGTGTAGAGACTCAGCAATCAAAAAAAAAAAACCAAACCAAACCAAACCAACAAAAAACCCACAAAAAAAAACCCCCACACAAAAACCCAAACCAAAACAAACAAACAAACAAACAAAAACCAACCAAAACAAAACAACCCCCCTCCCCCATAAAAAATAAACCATCACAAAAATTTGTGTTTTCAGAGCTCTAACTCTTTTTTTCCACTGACTTTGTTCAATGTAGGCTGGATATTAGAAACTTGTCCAGGCCTTGTGCAAATAGTGATCTCAATTCAAATTAGTAGTTACTTTGGGCTTCCTACACCTACTGTTGCAAATCATGGGGCTCTAATCTGTTTTGGCTTGTTCTCCAGACACTGCAGTGCCTTAGTTTCATCAGGCCTGAGGAGGACCTGGAATTTCAGTGTAGGATGAAAAGCAGCAGCTAAAGGTTGACAGGGAGAGAAAAATTTCAAAAGAAATGCTGGAACTCTCACAGGCTTGCTATTGGTAATGAGCATAAGAGACAAAAGGATACTTGAAAAAGACATATTTTAAAATAGATAAATGTAAACTGGATAAATAGTGAAATTTTTATTTCTACTATGAAATTTTTCAGTTCTAGGTGATCTCTCTTGCAAGAATTCTTTTCTATTTTGGAAAGTCAATGGCAGTACTGAGAATTTATCAGCATGTTAGGAGAAAATCTATCATAGCAAAAATCATAAGACACTATATCCGTTGTTCCTGAAAAGCTAATGATTTGGAGAGCAAGTTATATGTCTGGATGAGCTCCACGAGTTTATATTTATTAATTCTGATGATAGCACATTAAATATTCATTTGGCAACACTATAAATAGGAGTTGGGTTGGGTTGTGCCTTGTTTCTTTCTATAGAGGATAGAATTTTTGTTAATAAGTATCACTGAGGGAGGTGAATTATGTCTTTTGTTTCAGTAGTCACTCAGCAGTGGAACTGCTCATTACTAGCTCAGTGAGTCAGTGTTTTCAGAAATTACTAACAATTTTGTATGCCTCAATCTCTGACTACCCAATCTGAGAGGACATATTAAGGCCTCTGCAGGAGGTGCCTTGTGATTTTCTTTTTGTTTATTTGTGATTTCTTTTGTGGTGGTGTCTTTTTTTTCTTTTTTTCTTGTTTTTTCCTCCCCCCACCAAGGAAATTCTTACTAGAAGCCTTCTAGAAATCTGGATGTATGTAGAAAACAGTGCATAAAGAATTCAAGGGAATCCACTTCCGTCATTGCTGCAGAGGGGATGAGAGGCAGTTCTTAAATGTATTGATGACTTTTCCATTCTCCACAATGATAGAGAAGGACACTTGATTCTTCAACTTTACAATAACTTCCATGAAATATTTAATGTTTGTCTGATGATTTATTCTTCTTTGCATAATGCAACCTAAAAGAGTGGTTTTGTTAATTATTTATATTGCACTGCTGATGCTATTTCTCTCCAAGTGCTTTCCAGCAGTAGCTGTTTCTGTGTATTGCCAGGAGATGTTTTAAGTGGCAGATCTTGTCAGGAAAGCAGAATTATAACTTGTTTGTATCTGTGTGCTTTATAATGTATATGCTGGGTAGAAAGTACCAATAGCGTTGAAGCAAAGCAAGAGGGACCCAGGATACCCAAGCTCAGAAATGAGAATAAACCCTGGGCCTTGCAGGGTTGTGAGTGCTGCTGTTAGGGCTCCTGAAGGCTGTGCTGGCAGGGTAGGAACCTGAAAAGGACAGTTCAGAGAGGTTTTTGAAGCATCATCCACGCAGAGTGAAGAGCAGTAGAGAAGCTCTGAGAGAGGCCTGAGGGTGATGATCCAGCACCACTGCAGGGCTCTAAATGGCTTTCAAAGTGGTTGTGGGTAACGCTTTTACTCCTGTAATCATCTTTTAATAGGGTGTAAGTCTGACAGCCAGCATGGACTTGGCAGCTGTGGTGAAGGAAGGAGGAGGGCTGCCAGGTTTTCCTAAGCATGCATGAAAAGAAGGACTTCCAAGTGTTCAGGTCTGATGGCTTCTGCTTTTGGTGATCTCTCTGGCTGTCTGAGACCCACACAAGTAAACGCAGGAAAAGGAGAGCTGCCAGTGCTGATGTCCCACCAAAAGCTCTGCTTGCTGGCTCTGTTCCAACCAGAACTCGAGGTAGGAGAGTGGAACAGCCCTTCTGCCTCCTGCAGAAGCTGAGTGGCTTCTCTCTCTGACAGCTGGATGAGTGCGCTGCTCTTGTAGTGCAGGGGGGAACAAAGTATCTCCAACTTTGTAGGAGAGGAGCAGGCTGACATTTACGTTTTTCTCTTGATTAATCTTTCAAAAATAGCCCTCCTAAAGTGGGAGAATGATTCCCAGCAAAGGTCAAAGGACATTCAAGATTTACTTTCATAAAGGTTGCATTGCTTAATGTCTCAGATAACACTGCCTGGGATAGCCAGGTGTTAGGTGACTGATGATAAATTAGAGGAACTACCTGAAAATTTTATTTAAGGAAATAAATCACAGGGAAAAGACCCTCATAAATATTCAAGAGTATGTGCTGTTGAAGACATAAGTGAGTTTGAGATTTTAGCTTTTTCAAGGACTGTGATTCAGCACTACACAATTTTAGATTATTCACTGCAGTGTATGCTACTAGGAAACAGTAGAATTCACACCTTCTCTTTTGGTAGGAGAAGGGGAAATAAAGTGCCTAAGCACAGTTGAGGACTCTTCCTGGGTTGTGGAGATGTGCTGTGCAAGCTAGAATCTACCTTAGGGCATGCCCTGAGAAGAACAACACAGGTAATTTTCTTAAATACAGTAAAAAAATACAAATAAAAAATTAAAAAATTAAAAAAATTGTAAAAAAGATACAAAAAATCTCAGCCAATTGCTTGCATTGGCATGAGAAAAGAACAAGGATTACTTGGTGAAGCTGGTTAAGCAGTTTAACTACTGCTTTGACTCTCATTTGCTTCCTGACAAGTCTCTTAACTACTGATGCTCAGAGCTGTAGCTGTATCTTGAGACAAGATATATTCCACTTTGTGAGATACAACTACTCCAAGAATAAAAATTATGCAGTGATTTATAGGAGATAAGGTGTATCTGGATGTCTGTCCCTGTTAGTTCTGTGGCACCTGAATCCCCCAACGTGCTTGTGGGCTTAGTCCAGCAGCCACAATAATCCTGCTGCTTTCAGCACAGCAGACCATGCATTCACCCGTGACTGAGAGGAATGCTCTTGGTTAGCTTTGTTTTATAGTAAAAAGGAAACAAAATACGGCTGTAATGTTTTAAAACTTAGCTAAGCATGTGTGACTTTCTAGGGTTTGAATTGCACTGCAGACAGAGCTGGGAAACTTTCAGCCACGCATCCCTTTGGGTCATCACTGAGAGTGCTCAGGAGAGGAATCTCCCAGGGAGCAGCTTGGAGGCTCCATCAATGGGCTTATTGCCCAGATGGAGCTTCAGATACATTCATAGGGATTTCTCTGCTAAACAAGTTGCCCCTGCCTTAGTCATGTCAGAGACACACAACATATCAAAGAATCTCACATTAGACTTGTCTAAATAAACAAATGTATAGGACACTGAGGGATAGAAAAAACACTGCATTTTTTTTCAAAGGCTTTGGCAGAAGCTGAAGCATTTCTTTATTCTTTCTAAGAGTACCCAGACATTGCTTGAGGTCTCTTGTGAGTTCTCCATACAAGGCTCTTGTAAGATTTCTTTATGCATTTAGAAATATTCAAGCTTTCAAATTTTGTAAATCCACAGCACCCTTTCAGACCTCAGACCTCCACCTCAGATGAAAAAAGCTGACAGTATGCTGACTTTCATCTCATGGTCCTTACATATAAAACAACATAAATCCTTAAATAGCTTGCAAGACAGAGGAAAACTAATTTTTGTACATCAGTGAACATTGCACTGATCAGTGCTTGTGCATGTCAAACACAGTCATGTATCAGAAGCAATGCTGACAAACACCTTGCCTGTACCTGCTTGTTGCTTCTATACAGATACTCTCTTCTTCCCATCAAAGGCTTAGTTGGCAGTGGTAGGGGACCCCAGCTGTGTCAAGAGCTGTCACAGGTGTAATCTGCAGGAGTGCATTTTTGAATTTACTTGGGCATCTTACAGAGCTGATCATGGAGGACATCATTAGCAGAACAGCTTCTTAAGCAGTATGAACCCACCCTATTGCAGTGTTAACTTCTGCAAATCATGGAACTCACTCTCGTATTGCTGCAGTACACGAAAATCTCGAAGCTTTGCATAAGAAGAAACTAAGCAAGAACATGAGGGTGTATGAAGTCCCAGGAGGAAAAAATGAAATACACTAAGCTATGATTTCAAGTTATCTGGATCTTCTAAGACTATTTCCATTACTTCTTAATTTCCTTTTCTCTTTACTGGATATTGTTTCCTTATCTGGTGTTCTCTCAGTTATTAAAACCCAATTACTGTTTGTTTGGTTTTTAAAATTAATTATTTAAAATTCAGAGTGAAGCCTAAGAGATATCAAATAGCTGTGTCCATCACAAGTTTTCTTCAGTATTTTGGTACCTTATTAAAATTCCCATTAGTTTCTTGTATAACTGCTGGCCATCTCATTTCCTTCAGAGGAATTCATTTCAAGAGCTGTGCATTTGTATATGAGATGGACAAAAATCTATTTCTACAGTTCTATGTGCTGTGAGCACCATTAGACTTCTCCTTTGGCTTAGGGAACTTTGGTGATATTTTATTCTGAGTGGCTGCTCAGGTCACTGTGACATTCAGAAATGGGCCAGATTTGCATTTGAATATTTAATTTGCAGTGCTTTATCATTACACTTGTCTGTGCCCAAGAGAAAGGAATTTAAACTTCAGCAGAGCTCTTTTCTTGCATGTCTTCATGAATTATTTTGCTATAAGAGATAATATAGGCACATAGTTATCCCCTGGCTCAGGATATGTGGGGGGCTTACTGCTGGGTAGTGTGTTGGTGGTACTTGCATTTTTTGCCTTGGGACTCCATGAAATAAAATCATAAATTTCATCTGAAAGCATTCAAACTTTAGACTTTCATATCCTTATTATCATCTCTTTCCTGGTTAATGGTGGACTGGTTTCAAATGGTGTTTTGGTTTCCAGTGTTACCATAATCCTTACCTATTGTGCTGCCATTACACCATGAAGTGAATAGGGATGTCCCCTGTGACTCCAGAGGGATGCCAAGGTATGTTTCTAAAAAAATAAGTTTCTTTCAAAACAAAACAAGATTTACAATCTTCCTCAGGAAAGCAGTCTCATGTCTGACAGGAAGGGGAGGTCAGGTCCCAGCCGTGGTAGCAGAGACCCTGCTCCAGGACTCTGACACATCCAGCACTAAGCTCAAGAACATATGAGCACATCCTGCTTCTGGCTGAGGAGCACCATCTGTGGAGCAAATTCCGAGGTCTGGAGGCAGGGCTGGAATATTTTGTAACATTCCAGCTTTCTCAGTGTTGCTGCTGGCACTGAATTTGTTTGCCCCACATGGGAGGTACCCAGGCTGCACACTTTATAGAAGGGAAGGAGGTAGTGGGAAAGGCAGTGTTTTTGTGGGCACTGAAAATGAGAGGCCTGTAGAATGAGGCTTGTTGAAGCCACTTCTTTTCATCAGGGATAGGAGGGAATAAGTGAACTTTGCCTTAGGAAAGGCTGTTCCCTCATCCTCTGCACAGGAGTTGCTTCTCTCTCATATGCCTTCCAGTGGCAACTGGTAGGGCTTCCAAAAATTTCAGAAGTTGGCATCCCTCTGGAGACACAAGGAACCCCCTATGTACTGCAAGCTGTAGTGCCAGCCCACCAAGTGAGCCTTACAGAAGCACTGGAAATGAGAAGGCCCTTTAAAATCGGTCCACCATGAAACAGGAAAGAGGTGATGATAATAGGGATCAGAAAAATCTGTCATTACCAAAGCAACTTTGATTTGAAGAACATCCATAGGTCCTCAAGAACCTCAGAAACCCTAAAGCTTGCTTTTCTGCATCCAAGTATAGGATCTTGTCTGTAAGAATATGAATTCTCAATATTTTTCTTGATTATGTCTGCAAGAGCTTTTGATTTATTTGGCTGATTTCTCAAGGTTGCCTAATTCCTCAGTTCAAAAAGGCTCATTTCCCTTGATGCCACAATGCTAATATAAGATTATCGGAACAGAATGTGTCAGCTGTTGCTTTCATTACTAACTCACTTCAATTGGTTTCCCATTGCTAAAACTTCCCTTTTCTAATGTGTTAGATTAGTCTGTCTTACAAGTTAAAGGTTGTAATGATTGACGTAGGCTGGAGCGGAGGGTGATGGTCTGCAAGAATTCACAAGCATATGGGCAGCTGTTGGGGAAATGTTTAAAACTGTAGGTCGTTCAATGAATTGACCTTAAACATTTATTGTTTTGCTTTTTTTTTTTTAATTACTTAAATTAAACTTCTTAACCTAGATGAAAGCAAAACTAAGAGAAATCACATTTGCTTAAGGGGACCACTGACACTATGGATTGCTTTAAAATTGCTTTTCATTCAAGTATTATTAAAGGCAAAGGCTAGCATAAAAAATCAGAAGTTAAGGACATTTAGCAGCGGGAACATAGCAGAGTCAGGGGGGAAAAGGCATTTATAATCTAAATGATGGGCAGAGCACTTTGCATGTAGACAGTGCCACTAATTAACAACTGTGAGGTGGCCCAGGACAGGGACCAAGCTCAGAGGAAGACACAAGTCCAGATGGCTGTCTGTGATCCAGAAACACAGGGCATAAGACTGTGTTCTGTGTTACAAGGTTACTGCAAGGTGAGGACAGGGACTACAGGGACCTTTTGGTTTTTCTTTTTTTTAAAGAGCAAGTGCTCTAAGAGAAACTGCATGGGGATGATTTGCTGCACAGACAGACCTAGCTTTAAAGCTAAGCATACCTTCTGTTTTGCTCTCAAGATTTTGCCATGCAAATGTCCCCTGGGAGATATTTAACTGCTGGAGAAGTGAAAGCTGTTATGTGGAAGCAAATGTGAAAGCAAATATTTTGTTTACCTCGTGTGCTAGGTATTTAGCTGAACAGTTTGTAGTCAAGGGGGTGATGTTGCTAATCCCTCTGTGGGAGTGCAGAGGAACGTGTTGCCACTGCAGGGTGTCAGCTCAGGAGCCTGGGGAAAGTTTGGGAATAGAGGGTGATACAGAGGCCAAGGTACCCCCCTTCTGTGGGCATGGGAGCTGTGCCTCCTGGAGCAGTGTGCTGCATCTGCTCTTTGCTTCACCCTTGCAAAGCCTTTTCATATTATTTTAGCTTGTTTTATGTATGCACTGCTCATCTCTCTGAGCCTAATGTATCTCACTACTTTGCTTTCAAGCACTGCATTTCTTAGGTAAGTAATCCCATATGTTTTGGCAGCATTATCACTTTGAGAAGTATCTGACATTACAAGGAATACCTGCAGAATGAAGCCATAGGGTAGGATAACTAGGATGACACACATCATATAGACAGTGAAATGCTGAGATCTTATAAGTCAAACTATTCATGGCATATATCAAAATTGACATAAGGATGAAAGCTTTAGAGAAGAGGTGAAGCATTACTGACTACTGTGCACTGGAATTAAGCTTCAGTATCAAAATATTTCTTCACACAATGTCTGATTTGGATGCAAAATATGAATGTCTAGCAACCAGAAATACCCATAGAATTTATCCTGTTGTTACTACCATTTGACATGGTTCACAGGTAGATGTTTCTGCCCTTAGATTGATTGAAGGAGGGTGTCTGTTAATGGTTTAGTCTCGGGGTCGTTGTTCCCTGAGATTCTCCTCGGGGCGGCCGTTCCCCGAGGCAGTGGGGTCTTCCCCCAGGGTTGCTGTTCCCTGGGGGTTTCCCTGGGGTTGCTGTTCCCCAAGGTAATAAGGTTTTCAGTCTTCTCTCTGCCCTAAGTGTTTCACACCGAAGGCAGAGACGACAAGTTGAGTCCAGCAGTTCGTGTTATCAGAGTTGTTTATTCTATATTATCTATCAATTCTTGTTCAGCTTTGCAAGGCGTCCCCAGCAGAGCAGCACACGCGGCAGGACTGGGGCGGATCAGAGATCCCGCACCTTAAGTGCAGTATCTCCCACCCAACCACTGTCCAAGATGTATTTTTTATTTACAAAATCTTACCAATACCAACTTCCTACACTAACATGTCAATTCTATTCTAAACCAATCTCTAAAGTCCAAGTCAGGAAAAGATGGGGGATGAGAGCAAGAACAAGGAGGCCAGGGGCCACTCCCCAATTCCTCCATCTTGTCCCTTCAGCCCCATATACTAAGAATCCTAATTTCTATATTTATATTCTATAACAAACTACTATTTATTTCTAAATTCTTAGGATCTGTGATTCCTCTTACATGTGAGTATTCACTCCCATGGACAGAAGCCAGAATCAGTGTCCTCCTGGGCTCTGTGTAAGGCTGGCTGACCCCCCTGTACAGATCCTAGACCCCCCTGTACAGTCTCCAAATTCTCCAGGGCTGCCAGAGGGATATCCTGGACTCCAACAGTTTAGTCCTGTCTAAAATTTAATTTGAGTCTCCAAATGTGCAATATATCTTCTCAGGCCATATTGAATTTCAGATTAAAATCTCAATCTCAGCATACTTCTTGTGTTTCTGTAATAAAATGTGTCTTCCAGACTACAACCTGGAGATATTTTTTTCCCCTCAAGTTTAAGATCTATATTTGTTATTCAACTTCAGTCTGTTGAAGGATGAAACTTGCACTGCAAATTCAGGCCTGGGCTGCCAGTTAGGACAAACTTTTAGCAATATCTCTGTATGAGATATTACATGAGAATAATTCATAGTGTATAGTATGAGACAACTGCTCTTGCCTAAAATTAGAAGAATGCTTGTGAACAATTTTTGTTCTTGTCATATATATATTTATTATTTGAAACCAGTTCACCATATTTAAAATGTTGAGCCAAATGTTTACTATGTGAAAACATTTGTTGTATAGAACCTCAATTAGTGTTTTTAGTAAGCAAAACCAAAGATACTGGAAGTAACAGCTGCAGGGAATTGATTGAAAATTCACCAAGTATAAAGGCATAGTATCTTTTTATTTTAGTCCAGATAAACTACAATGCTCAGTTGAGTTACTGACTAAAACCTCTACCACTCTCTGAAGCAAATTTCATGTATTTGTGGAAAGCACGACATGGGATGGCAGCACTGAACATGTCACTTTCTCTGTTTCATTTGTGCTTTGGTTTGAGGCAAAAAAGGGTTGTGGGACACATTATGTGTGTCATAAGAACACACATAATGTAGAAAGAGCACTAAGTAAGGGTCCAAAAGCTTTAGCATGATGTTCTAATGATGATGAAAAATGTCTTTCTGTGCAATTTTGGACAAAATTGACATGAATCATTCTGTTCCTTTTCCAATATACTTTCTTTCTATAGTAATTTACTGCATTGTATTGTATGTGAGACAACTGCTAGCTTTCTATTTTGTCTGTGAGGACAGGACTGTCGCAGTCTGACAGAGCTGACGACAACACTAAATAAACTAAAAATATACTGTAACATTTATAAAGCTCTGAGTTTCGAATTTAGGGTACAGTTCAGTAAAAGCTTCAGTACTAAAGATTATCAAGAGCAAATCTGAAATCACTTGTGAAATGTGAACTCTGAAGAGCTTTGTCTCAGGACTATTCTGACAGATTTCACTCGTCAAACTTCTAGTTTAGTTTAATAAGGCAAATTTTTGTTAGTTAAAAAGTGTTTTGTAATAAAAGTAAATGCAGCAATTTATGATGTGGGGTGCTGCAAATGCAGGAGTTATATACTCAGCTTAATGGATTCCTCTGTTAATATAATTTGCTCTTTCTTTTCCTGCTTTATGAGCTTGGTGTTTTTATAGTCTTTGGGTGTGTATGTGCTCTTCTTACACTGATGTAAACTGGGAGTAATGCACTTCCAATATCAATGGAAAAGTGATATAAAGCCATTAGAGATCTGTATTCAAGCTTTTGCATTTAATTCCAGCTTCTCTTGAATCTTTATAATAGGTACTTTAATGTTTTGTTTCACATGAACTGTGTGCTGATGTGTATTATGTATTAAATACTTTCAGATAGTACTGGAACAACTTGTAATAATTTTCATCAGTTATGTAGCAACAAAATACAAAGTGGTAGGGTATTGGACCAGGAAAGATGAATTGTATAGAGTTTTTCTGCTCTTGCCCAGCTGCTATTGTGACTGTGCATCGGGATGCTTTAAATTAGCTGGCTTGGCCAGGAGCACAGGAGAGTGTGAGGCAGTCACCTAGAATTTCCTAAGCTTCCAGGAAAGGTATTTCAGCCTTGTGCTGAACGTGCTGCTGGAGTTAGCTCAGTCTAACCTGACCTGAGTTCAAGGCATTGACTGTGCTGCAGAGGAGGTTTGAGCAGCACATGGACACAAGCAGATCATTTACAGGATATTTGGTTATCTCTGTGTCTGGTCTGCTGCTTCTGAGAGCTGATGTAATCCGTACTGAGGAGCGCCTGTGAGGCAAAGAGCTGTCAGGGAAACACAGGTATTTATTTGTGTGTAAAGAGGAGGATAGCTCTAACCTAGACTTTTTTATCCCTTCTGGCTTGCAGGTGCAAGGGATGGCATAGAAAGAGGAGGAGGGAGCTGCTGGTGTTTGAAGGTAAGGACAGTCAGTGGCTGGCCTTCTCCATGTGCTTTCTGGGTGTGCTGAATTCATTTCAGATAGTTCAGGGGCCAGGAATGATTTCTAACTGTGCTCTCCTCATCTGTGGAAGTGGTGAGAGGGAGGTTCTGAAAGCCATGGGGGAAGTGACAGTGCAGACTTGGGATATGGGAACAGATAAACCTTTATTGCTGCTGATGAGAAGATTAGACTTTTGTGATATGGGAGTAGGAGGAGAGATAAATACCAATTCTGTCTTTGCTCCTGATAGAAGATATTGTGATTTACTGCTTTATCTCTCCTGAATCACTCAACTGCTTCCAACTGAAATTGGGTTGGAAATTTCAAATGTATAGCATTCCTGAAACGAAGGCACATGTTAGTGACTCTGCTTCATGGACAAAATACTGATTTCTAGAAATACATTTATTTCTTTCGAGTGGTAGAAAAGCCTCTTAAGTGAAATATGTTGATATGGATAACAAAACAGAATGACCCTTGGCTGGCTCTGCATTCCCAAAGGATACAAGGCTTGCAGTTTATACTACTAAATACCTGTGAAGTCACATTGTTGCTGGGTTCATTATTAGTAGATCTTTATCTTTTAAAATCAATGGTTCCCTTTGTGAGATGTAAATTTTCCATGCAATCACTTCCCCGTGGTAATGAGGGATGCCTGATTTAGCAGTGGCATTTGTAGAGAGACTCACCATCAAGTGATTCAGTGTGTCCATTATTAGTCTTTACTTTATTCCCAGGGAGTACTTTTCAATTTAGTTTGCCTCATACCGTGTTTAGCTTGATTTCTTATTGAAAGTGAAAATGTTTTGCCCTTAGATTCATCAGAGGCTTTTAAAACCTGAATAGTGAGAAAAAAACCTCATTTAGGTCAAAAGCAAGAATAAAGCATTTGAGAGAATGTAAGCATTGGAATATTTTGCTCTTCAACTCATGCTGACAGCTTTCCACTTCACTGTCAACAATATTCTCCCTTTGCTTTTCTTCTCTTAAATCAGTCATCTGTGGCACAAGAGAGGGAGGTTAGTTATATATAATACCATGAAGGTGTCAGATGCTGCCTCAGAAGGGCCTGATAAGATGTTATCAACAGGGGTAGCTGGGCTGGTGGCATAGCTGGTGTACTGGGCATTAATTCAAAACGTTTCTGTTAATGAAAAGCACTCCAGGGTAAGTAATGAGGGTCAAAATGCAGCACTGATACTGAGAGTGGGCAGTTTGCAAAAGGGATTGTAATTGCTTGGATGCAGGGCACTGAAAAACGAGTCCAAAGTGCATTTCCAGGGGCACAAATAGTGAGTCATGATATACCTGCATTAGCAGTTTAGGTTGGGCAAAGGACATGCTTTTAACTTGAACCTCCTGGGTTTTCCCACTTACTGCTTTGGGTTCTCACTGTGGAACCGTCCTGGGTGTGCAGACTGGTGACAAAACTAATGTGCCAGGCCTAAGCTCCTGTGTGCAGGAGCACTCCTGAGTGTGCTCCAGCTGCTGGTGGGCTTTCAGCAAGAAGTGAACAAGTTTGAAACAGTGCTCTCCCTCTCTCCCTGAGGTGTACCTATGTGGAAGTGTGCTTCTCAGCACCGTGTTTTGCTCTGCAGATGGACCCCTGCTGCACTGTGCTGGCTGATGATGCAGATATATCTATGAGGCATTAGCAATAGGTTTCATCTTGTCTGAGCAGCTTCTTGAAAGTAGCTCTGCTAGTTAGGAGCAGAGATATAGAAGACATGAATCACCCACTGCATTAAGTGGGCACTCCAGATATACTGAATCGGCCTTAGGGGTCTTTTGTATTTTTTTCCCACAGACCACAAAGGAAGGCTGACTTAGGCATCTGCTTGCATCTAGCTACTAGACTTAAATGAAAAGAATACCATGCAAAATGGGGAAGAATATATTCTGTGAGAGAGACAAAATTATATGAGAATAATGCAGAACCAACCATAGAGAGATGACTCAGAAGCTCTTATTCTCAGGACAATTATTTTAGAAGAATGTGGTATAATATTACCTAACAAGTAATTTCTACCAGTAATATTAAACCAAGATGTTAAAAGAAGACAGTTTATATTTGGCAGTGGAAAATAATGATAAAAAAGAAACCTTAACATTTTTGTATAAGTGATACATGATTCATTAGGAATAATTATGGGATGGTTCAAATCCTAGTCAACTTGCGTATTTTGAAGGAGAGAAAAGCTGATAGTTGGATATAGTTAATTTGAAGCCATACATGGTATAATGTAGCTCTTCACTAGAAAATGGGTGTGCCACTTAAACCTTTCACTGCCAGTTGGCCCACAGAGCTGATTGTGTACCTGCACCATGGATGCCCGTGTTGTCTCACAGTAAAATAGGGAATAATTTCACAAAGGGCATCTGCAAGATACTTACTTGCCATTTTTAGCAGATTTTTGTTTCAATTTAGCTTATTTAAATAGATATCCTGAAATGCATTTTTTTTTATTCTGTTCTGAACATTTTTGGTAAGTTGGCTTTTTGATGGACTCTGGGTCTAATTCTGATATTGGACTTTGTCTTTTCTTGGTTAGCCTGCAAATAACATTTGATAATGCATTACTTGTAACATTTTCAACGAATCATACTTTACAGGAACTGGCATTAATGCTAGAACTGCTGAAAATCATAGATTTTTTAGTCAGGCATTTACAGAGTTTTTAAAAATAACTCTTAAGACTTTTTTTCAAGGTGTCTAGCTTGGTTTTATTGTGTTACACCAGCAAAGATCTGCTCTTTTTTAATTCTCAATCATTTTAATGGGGAATTAAACCTTAGTTATAGTTTTAGGTTATCTCTGATTTTCTGTTGGCATCTTGAAGACTCATTCTACTTTCCAGCATTACAAGGACTTAAAGAGCACAGTTGCCTGTCTCAAACTCTGTCAAGGTCACAGAGGGAACTTGCCTTAAGATAATCTATCACAGTGGGAACTTATGAAAAGAACAGAAGGGAGGAATTTGTGACAGGAGGGTGCTAATTCCAGGCCTTGTGAAGCAAGATGGTGCCTAGCATATCCTGGTTAATACATCCAAACAGAACTTCCCACTGTGGCAAAGGAAGCAAGTGGTCATACACATTATCTTCCCAAATTATGGGAATGGTGTCTGCTGCCACCCTGTGAGCATGCAGTACCTGGACTGTACAAAGGGGGTACCTCAGAAGAATGACTCTGAGACCCCCACCACAGAGAAGCCCAGGGTGAAGAAGGACCAGTGGGATGTCCATGGGTGGTGACTATCTTCTGCTTAACCTTTCTGTCTCTTCCCCTTTCCCCTGATTTTCTCTTTCTGTCTCTCTACCTCACATTTACTGCATCATTAACTTTGGCATATGGTCTTGTTTGCATCTCAGTTTGGGCAGAGGCGTCTCTCACTACTCAGATGGTAACAAGCATGGGTTAAGCAAAGACAAAGAAAGACCTTGCAATCTTTGTGTTGTCCAGAAATCCACTGAGAAAAACTTATCTTTTTGATTACTTGGTTACTACCTGAAGCAACAACAATGTTCTCTGCTGCGCTTTTAACTGTTTATGACTATTACTGCTTGAGACATAAGCAGCTCTGCTGGGACACTAGATTTACAGCTGGTATGTCTTTTTACTCATGAAACAGGAAAATTGTGTAGAAGTAAAACTCAGTAGATATGGTCTTTGCTCTGTTTTTCTTGGAGCACTAAATCTTGCTTCCTCTAGTTGTATTTAGTGATATGTTTGCCGACTGGCAAACCAATTTTTGTTTTAGACTTGCTTGCTTTTTCCATCTCTCTTCAGATTAGCTAAACTGTCAAGCCTGTTCAGTTGCTGGGCTCTTAAAGCTGCTACCTACTCCAAACTTTTCTGGCCATTTTGGGTCACTATAAATCTTATGTGACTATTCCAAGTTTACTGAGTGTTGGTTTTGTGTTGGTATTCATTTGTGCAGTTAGCTCTGGTAATCCCACTGAGTCGATCTAGAAAAGTGAATCTCCTCAGGCAAACATGAAGATTAATTCAAATGTGCAGGCTTTACTCTTCCAAAGATGTTCACGATATTGGTTTAAATTTGCCCAGAAGAGTAAATTCATCTTGCCTCTATACTATTAAAAAAAGTGACACAGTAGAAGCAGAACTGGAAAGCAGAATAATTGTGAGGACTTGACATCTGCACTGGATGTTTCAGCAGGTTTTTCTTTGGTCTAGTCCTAGACTGATACATGGACTGAATGTCCCTTGGTCACTAGAAGGCATCAGGTGAGGTCCTGGAGAATACTTTTGAGTGACTTAGTGTTCTGTTGTTTTTCTCAAAGCTTTCTTGTTTATGTGTTTTGAAATCTCTGTAAAATGTGAAACACAGCACAGTAAGAATGGCTATACTTGAAAGATCTGCTTTAAAAACACTTTTGAATGAAACTAGGTACACTCTGTGACCAGGTACACTCTGTGACCTGGAAGGCTGCTAGAGGATCCAGTAATTACAGATGAAAGCATTCAGGATATCAATGCCAAGACAAAATATTTTCTGTTCTGGTTTGCACCTAAACTTGTCTTAAAGAAGACCATATTAAGAAGTGTCATAGTATGTTTTGGGGTAATTTTTTTTCTTGTTTTCTGCTATTGAGTTTTCTGATTTGTTTGGACAAGTATTTGCTGAAGACTGACATGGTGATGTGCTTTCCTTTTATGCAAATGTCCTGACCATAAAGAAACAGCCATTCCTACTGCCCGCTCTCTGTGACTCTCAAGGATAAAATATTAAAGTTAAAATGAGAGCAGTAACAGTTAGATAATAATTTGTGCAAGTTCTCTTGTCTTTCAAGTCTGTCTGATACAAACAGAATGGAATTTTCCTGATGGTTTACTGCTGGCATCTGCTTAGCATTGTGTAATGTACTTAATGAAAAATAGGGAATAGAGCAACTCTCTACTCTGGGTAGGGTTCCTGCCCTAGTGTGTGTGGGCCCAAGTTCCTTCTCTAAGAGGAAGAGGTATTGCACATCTGAGATATTTCCGCTCTTCTGGAAGGCTGGAAGCGTTTTTGTATCTGGAAGAGACAGACTTTGCTACAGAAGAGAATGAATGAAATGAATACTTGAAAATTCTACTTGGAAATTAAGTAAACAAAGATACATATTTATGTAATTGTAAAAAACTGTGAGGTTAATGAAATGTATTACTATTCCCCTGAATTTCTCATATTGACCTTACAGGTGAGAGGAATCCCTGTAATAGATAGCACTGTTATTGGAAAGAAACTTGACTGATTAGACTGGACCATAAGAGAGAAAGAGATTACTTAGTCCAATACATGCATTTAAAATACTGTGGTCCATTTAATTTTTTTCCCCTTAATGTTATTTAAAGGCTACATTTTTGAAAATATCTTCTAACTGTAACTGTTCTCATGATAATGACAAAAAAGTAAAGATTTTAAAGTTTTCTATTGGAAAAAATGAAATGTTCCCACAAGGAAATAAAATTATGAGAAGACAGGAATATCCTGTGCAGGTTATGGGAAAATATACAGATGATGTCCTCATAAAATTGCCTTGTCTCTAGAGGTTCTTTTCTATCAGTAAGGAACCTGGTTAATGGACTCTTTGGGAGAGTAACAATTAATACTTTGCTATCACATGAGGGAATACTTCTGTGGTCAGTTTCTCAGGATAAGGTGATTTGGACTGGCTTTATTAATGCAAGGCAACATCACAGCAATTTTCCAGTATTGTTGAGAGCTGCTGGAAGCCAGCAGGAAGGATGGTATCTGGAAACAAATTAAAGGTAAAAAAAAAAGAATGTTAAGAATAAGTCTCACTTGAGGGAGTTCACATTTGTATTTGGTTTTACAGGGCTGTGAAATTATACTTTACTGAATATCATTTTGATTGTTACTACACTAACTATTGCTGTTATCACAGAAGTTTATTTTAATGCTTTATAGAAACTGGCACTCAACTTTTCAAAGTTTTAAGTGCTTGTTTGTTCTAGGCTATCAAAATGCCTCTCATAAAAACAGAAAAAGAAAGGCCAGAAGAAAGGAAACAAATGAGGCTTTAGTAATCCTGAAAGTGCTTAGTATTAGAAAACTTGGATTTCAGGAAGCAGCTCCTGCAATGAACAGATTGTCTCATTTAAAGAACAGCAGATGTGTCATGGAGAACTTCTCAAACTGTTATGAATTTTGCCGATTTCTTACCATTAATTTTGTTGTCTTTCCTTATCTTAATGCCAGACTTATTTGCATAAGAGCAAAGCATATTGTTTAGGTTTCAGTTAAGTTTTTATTTCCCCCAAGAAGCAATATTACTTTGAGTAACAGGAATTGTTTCCTGTAGCAGAACAATAGGCCATCTGATAAGAGCAAGATTGATAAGAAAAATAGTGCAACTCAGGTCATAAGCAACCTGTGATGAGTTACTGCTAGTTTTGTAACCTCAGGATCTGACTTCTGGTCAGTCTTGCTTGCAGCAGTGGTCAGTCAAGCTGCCAATAAAAACCCTCACTATCTCCTTCTGTTAAATGCAGTGAGATTAGGGTGAAAAATCAATTTCTTCTGTCTGAATTAGATCCTCTATATGTGTAGATATCATGCACTGCTGAGTTAAAATGCAAGGTGCTTTTTGGAAGAGAGAAAAGATTGGGCTTTGCTTAGTAAATCAGAAAATAAGTTTCTGTAAATAAAAATATAATTTTCTTCTAGGTGCCTGGGTTTTATTCTGACTTCCAGAGAAAGAAATGAGCAGAAAGCAGACAAGTTTTAAACTACCTCTGAGTAATGGAGACGGGGTGGATGTCTGTGATGGGAAAGTGTCTGAAAGGGGTTTTATATGCCTGCTGTCCAAGGCCTGGATTCAATGCTCCTTGGTGTCCACAGGTTCTAGCAAATCCTGCAAGCTTGAATCATGTTTTCTTTGAGCAGGCTGTGGCTGTATCTGAGTGTGGGTTGACAGCAGTGAGCCTCCCTACAGCCCTGCTTGTGCTGCCTCACGCTGGCGGGCACGGGAGAGCCGGGTGCCTCTGGAGGAAGCTCGGCTGCAGGCTGTGCACCAGGACAGTCCATGCATGAGGGTCCCAGGGCATCCTGCAGCCTGGACAGGATACCTGGGAGGAGAGCTTTATCACACAGCTCCACTCCCGAAGGCTGAGGTGCCTTGGGGCACTGCAAGCTGGAGCCAGGTTAAGCTGCTGGGCTGTTGGAGGTGACCTGCCTGATGTCTGTGCCTGGGGCACCCTGCTGCTCCCTGGCTGTCCCACCTTTTGCTGGGAGAGTGAAGGCAAGTCCTGCCTGCAGCACTGTGGCCCTGGGAAGCTAGCAGGCTCTGTGCTGCTATTCCAGCATTTCAGAGTGAGAAGGTCTCAGTGGTGTCTGGAGATTGGTGGTTGGTCGGTGGTCCTTGGTGCGGTTGGCCTCCTTCACCAATTTGTTGAAGAAATGTACCTGGTAAACCATTTACTGCTTACTCTCCTGGTTTACATGCTTCCTTTTCAAGGTCTAGGTATCTCCAGGTTGATGCTTTTTTCTTTTTGGAATGGTTTCTTTTTTTGGTACTGTGTTGCCTGGTATTAAAGTATTCATTCCTGTTCTTCCTTTCTGTAAATTCTCTTGCCCCCATAAGAAAGCACCAGGGTTCACCTTTTTTGTCCTTCTCTCTTCCTCTCTCTTTTAAAAACTTCTTTAAAATTTTGTGAAATTCGCTGGCATGAGACATTTTCTCATAAATCTCGAACCTTTCTGCACAGGGAATCCATGCATCTCCTTTCTGTGTCTGCCCCTCAGGAGTTAAGCGGTCCAGAGAACTAAATCCCTTTTGATGTCTGCTCGTTGTCAGTTCTTATTTGGTGCGCAGTTTATTCAGAGGAATTTAGATGGGAAAAGCCAGTGAACAAACAGATCACAACTGTGTTTGAAGGAAAAGTTGGATTAATGTAAAAGGCGATGTTTGCCAAGAGTTGCCCTTGAGGTGATTGTGGGTTTACCATTGTGTGCACTGTGATTTCACTGTGCTGAATGTGTTCAGGATAGCATGCAGACAGCTGGGGGGAGGCACTTAGCCAGCACAAAGTAGCTGTGGAAGCCATAAGCAGTGCTTCATTCTGAACACTGGCAAAAGCCCTTGACTAAGATGCAGAAAAGTGTTTCCATGCTGCTAGCTGTGGGCAAGCCCAGTAGTCACTAGCCAGTATCTATTAAAAAAAAAAAAAAAGTATTTATGCTATTTCACTCCTGTAATATCCT
The DNA here is from genome assembly GCA_013400215.1 of Cisticola juncidis. NCBI lineage: Eukaryota > Metazoa > Chordata > Aves > Passeriformes > Cisticolidae > Cisticola > Cisticola juncidis. The sequence goes on along the minus strand of VXBR01003872.1, from coordinate 1,293,257 downwards.
GTGACTACCTCTGTCCCACAGCATGTATTTATTCATACACACCAGTGCAGCTGACAGCAATTTCAACATCTTCATGTTGACTCTGTTTTGGAGAACTTGCTGGGAGTGTTGGTAGATCCTGGCTCATGTCACTATTCATCTGTTGAAATTTTTAACTGGAGGTTTTGGTTCTTTTTCAAAGAAGTGCCACAACATGATGTGCAAGAGTGGGTTGTCTTCACTACCAGTTAGTGATGCTGCTCTACTTCTGTAAATATTTCTGTTGCTAACACTGTATGAGCAGCAGCAGGAGAGATGGAGACATTTGATGGGTGTGGGACAGTCGGAGATGATAGACTGCTGCTAGAACTTTGTTCTGTAAATGGTGCCTCGAAGGCTAGCAATTCACTTCCAAACATGTGTGTTTTGTATAAGCTGATTCAACAGAGAAAATTTTAGTTTAATAGGTTTTTTTTGCTTTCAGCATTTTATTTTGTTCAGTATGTTTGAGAAATAAATCCCTTGAAAAGCCGCAGTCTTCAGCAATGTACACATATTGGATAAATCTCCAGAAAGTGTTCTCACAGAATTTAACTCTCTCCATCTCGAGAGTGGAAGGACCTGGCAAAGGATGGGATATATGTTTGCCAGATTCTTTCTGAAATGATTTGACTCCATTGTCCTGTATTTCTGGATTTATTTCAGTGTGGGAGTAGAGTACTAAGGATATGTAAGGCCAAAGTTTTCTCTCTCACCTCCAGTCAATAAAGCTTTCTTACCACTTTTTATTAAGTATTAAACCTTCTACTATTTAAATATTTCTCAAAATTGTTATTTCACCATTAATCCATTCTCTCATACAAGCTTGATCTAAATCCTGTGCTGGTAGTTGGGGACTTGGGCTCACCTCACTTTTGCAAACTCTTGTGCCATGGTATAATGTACTTCCAAATGTGGCAAAGACAAGGTCCCTGTGAATACAAACAGATTACATGGACCTAAATTTATACCTTAATGTAACATTAGGAGGATCTTGAACAATAGCTATCATGATCTAGAGAAAGCAAAAATCAAAGAATCAGAGAATGGTTTGGCAAGGGAGCTTAAAGGTCACCGAGCTCCAAGCCCCCAGCCATGGGCAAGATCATCTTACACTAGACCAGATTGCTCAGAGCCATATCCATTTTGGCCTTGAACTCTTCCAGGAATGGGATATCCATAGTTCTAATCATATAAAAAGAAGGAGTACATAATCTAAAAAAGTACATAGTTTTCCTATGGACCAATTATTGTCTAACTACCCATGCCTTAAAAATAAATGGATTTCCATGTTCACATATTTCCTCTAAAAATAGAGCTGGTTTTGGATTTTTTTTCTATTTTGAAAGGTCTGTGTGCATAGTCAAAAGAGTTTTTTTGCTTTCATCAGTGTTGTGTTTTATTTTTACTTTGATGTAGTTTAACTGTCACTTTTTTCCTTTCTTATAAATATGGATATTTACATGAATATATGTTTCACCCACTTTCAAGCAGCATTTTCACATTCTTAATGATAACAAGATGGCAAGCTGTGATATGTGTGTTCTTCTAGAGGCAAAAAGAGTTTATAATGAGTCATTATTATAATTTGTGTGTGTGTCTTTGATGCTATTGTAGCTTTCCAGGCAGATGTCCCACCCGCTGCGTGTTCCTAGTTTCAGTCTAATGAACTGCTAAAGTTACTGGACACCCAAAAGTAGCTCTGGCATCCCACAATGTGTTAGTAATAAGTTTTCTTCAAGATGAAGAGGCTTTAAGTACAGCACACAATCAGTAGCCCACAGTGGAAGAAACAAATCAGAAAACCACTGTTCCATAAGCACAGAATTGAAAGTGCTGCAGAAGTAAAATGACAGACTATCCATTCCATTTTGGAAAGCATGAATAGGATTTTTGATCTAGCTGAATTTCCTTCAAGCTCTTCAGCTGTGGCTAAACCACTTAAAATAAAAATAAATGTGCTATGGAACACCATACTCATCACTGTTTATTACTTTGAAAAAGAATAGGTCCTCCTGTACCTCTTTGCTAATGTCAAAAAAAGAGTGGAATCCTCATCCCCATTTCAGCTTTGCAGAAATGGGCTGATTCCCCTGGCTGCAGTAACTTTGCTTCACATTTATGGCAAAAATGGAAGGAAACATCTGCACCAGTGATTTTTAACAGCTTGCAAATAACAGAACGTGTATTGTCTGACACATCACTGAGCTTTAGATTTTTAAATTGTTTGGTGTAATGTAAATAAGCCTCCAGTAGATAAAATGGGTATTGAAAAGATGGATTTTACTGACCAACATCATGCATTGCTATTTCAAATGAGCCCCGCAGGCATCCTGTACCCTTTGTATTGACTTCCAGTGATTTCACCTTTGAGCAGAATGCATCCTTGAATGATTGTATTCACTTTAGCTAAACCCACTACATCTTAGAGAACTTGTTCATTTCAAGGAATTTGAAAACAACAAAAAAACTCCAACCCACACCATTCTACAACCCACAACAACCTGTCAACTCCTAGTTCTTTGGAAGAGAACTTTCAGAATGAGAATACACTCACATCCCAGTGAGCTGAGTTGACTGAGGAAGTTTTGGACCAAAGGCAATGTTTCAGTGCTGGATATTGTCTGCCTCAGCTCTTGGTGGACACTGTCTTGCTGTACAGCCACACTCACTTCAGAGAGCCTACTTATGGAGCAGTGCCCCAGTCAGATGCATGGCCATTGTAAGAATCTCACCTTTTACCAGATAAATGAGAAGCTCCTTGGGGAATATGCAAATCTATGCTGGGCATAGTGAAGAGCCGGAGGAGATGATAATTATGAGCAGAAAAATACGGTCCCCCCCACTTCTTCCTGACTCTTTCATTTCTTACACTGTTATCCTTTGTGGGAATCAAAAGGATGGATGAGATTGTGAATCAGCATCCTTTGAAAAAACCTTAATGAGCTTTCAGATTACTTGCTCCCTTTTTTCTGTACTTCCAACCATTTTGCAGTATAACATGTTCAGAGCAGAAGAGGTCATTATGAGTCTCTGTCAAAGTACACCTGTGTTTTCAGCTAAGTCCTCTGCCTAATTTTTTATTTTTCTGTGTTTTTTGAAGTGCAAAATCACAGATAACTATAAGAAGTGTTTTTGAACACTCATTTTCCAAATAGCTGATCAAGTAGCCAGGCTGTTACTGAATGTTTTTGGAAACTGCTTTGTCTTTACAGTGGTGCTTGGGGAATTACATGTCATTTGTTCACCGCTGTTGGTTTGCAGTTTTTCCTTATTATGAAAGTATTTGTATGATAGAGCAAAGAGATACTATGTTACCCCTGTGTGACCAGTCAAAGCCAAGGAAGAATGCATGATCAGCATCAAAACGTTTTGCTAACAAGTAGCTTAATAGTCGCACATAGCCCAAGGACATATGCAACAAATAAATAGGTTATGAGAGCTGAAGAAGGCAAACAGAAAAAAAACACACCTATTGCCTGTCTCAGAGTGCTGATTTATTTGAGACAATAAATCTGCTAGTCCTAGCTTAGGTGGCAGTCACTGGAATAAACACTTAATTTATAAGCAAGATTCTGTTTTAAAGGTAAATGAAGAATCTTTTGGAGGTTTGGAGGTTGTATTTATTTATTTTTCATGCCAGTGTACTAGATGAAAGGTAAGTGGTACACTAGTTAATGCTGAAAGAAATAAAAACTACAACTAAATAAACATTTGCAAAACTCACAGCAGAAATACACATCATTCAGCTACAGACAGCTGAATATTGTTGGGGTAAAAGTTGTTTCTGCCTATACTGTCATATTCTGAATCAAAATTTGGTCCTGATCCATTGTATTTCATGGCATTAAGCTGTGGCCTGAACTGATGTCTCTTATTGTCAGTGGAAAGAATTCCAGGGAAGAGCCAGAAGGTTTTTTATCAACCTTTTACTTTACAGAGTTCACTTCAGTGGCACCACTTAGCAGAACAAGCTCTCAATTCATGCCTGCAAGTACCCAAGACTGAATCTGGTCTGTTCCCTTTGTTTCAGCAGACACAGAGCCTGAACAGGACTTCCCACCAAGTTATACTTTGAAGTATCTGCTGTTTGAGCATCCAATTTTCGAGTGAGTAATTCCTTTTGATCTTTTTCATCCAAAGGTCAGCTGTAAAGTTGCTCAAAGTGCAGTCAGTACTTTCATAGCATTATGAATGCTGGAAATACTAAACAGATTACTGTGGATCATGGAGCAGGGGTTTTGTTGTATTTCTTTTTTTGCTTAGTCTGCCCACGATCCCAAGGCTTTCACTGTGGATGCAACTTTTGTGCAATGTCCTAAACGAAATGGTCCGGGGTGAAAAAATAGCCAACTTCTTCTGAAATTAATTTTTACTACCTAAGTGCTGACAGTACTAATGCCAAGTTACAGCATCACTTACTGGCCATGATTGAATAGTATCCATCACATTCAAATAGTAATGTATTTTGTCCTCCTCTCCTCAATGAAGCTTGACAATTCCTGTGAAATGGTATAATAATATTTTTATTCTGTCATTAATATTTGATAGTACAAGTGAGAAATGAACAGTTTATGGACTGTCTGTTATTTCTCCAGAGCTTATACTGAGGTCTTTAAATTGTTCACCTGAGACACAGGAGTCTGTGCTCTCAGACTGACCATACTAAATTGATGAAGAACATTATTGAACATATTCGGCTTGTCCTTCTAGGGTGAGCGAAATGCAAAAGCTCAACTCGTCTTGTTAACAGAAATCCCTTGGGATAAATAATCAGACCTCAGGTGTTTATGCTTTCTTTTGTTGCCTAGATCAACCTTGTATTTGCTTCACATCTAAAATGTATCATTCAAAATAGATTTTTAAATTAAAGAGTAGCAATGTATTTAGTAATCTTGCAAGGCATTTTGCCATTCTGTCTTCTACTTGGGTTTGTTATTGTGCTGTGCTTTTAATCAATAGGAGAAAGAAACTGGAGACGTTTTGTAAATATTTGAAAATTGTATATCAAAAATTGTTAAAGGACTGGACTGTGGATGAGGTCTTTGAGTTAACTAGCTCTGAACCAGCTTTCTCACCTGCAAATATTTTTTGGGGAAAAAAACCTTCCATTTCTTAACTTCCTCCTTTCCACAGTGTCTTGGGTTGAAAGATGTAACCAAAAATGTGTATTCTGTTTTCATCTGTTGAAGTTGGTTGGAAATATTGTTCCTTATTTCTTATAACTCTAGGGATGGAAAGAGGGCAGTTGCCTTCTGTTAATGGGACACCTGATAACACCAGATAAGGCAGTGCCTTCTTATCTCTTCCTCCACCCATCCTCCTCTGAGGGACATCACCTGTGAATGGGCCACTTAAGGCCTCTCACATGACTGATAACATCACCTCATTCCATTGTGTGATGCTCCACCCAGTGGGAGGAGCCAAAGCCTTTCCAGCGGGATAAAACCAGCAATCCCAAACACCAAAGGAGCCTGTTTCCACTGGATTCCTAGAGGACAACTGGACTCTTTCTTGAGGATCATCTCTACTTGAATGGAGCTACAGCTGTCACTCTGGGAGGACTTCAGACTGCTTCCAACACCCTCACCCACAGAGTGTCAGGTTTGCATTCTGACTCTGTCAGTTGTCCTTTGTACTATTGCATTTATATTTCTTTATTTTGTTTTTCTTGTTGTTGGTTCTCTCTCTATTAAATTGTATTTCTGACTTGGAGTCTCACTGGTTTTGCTTTCAAACCAGTACACACAGAGATCACAAATCAGGTCTTAATTCTTCCGGTCCTTCTGGGTTAGGTATGACTCTTTTATTCTGCTTGCAGCATTGCCTTATATGTTCAAGTAAGTGCAAGATAGTTTTTTTGTCTGTGGTATGGATGTGCTCTTACAGGGATCTGTCTGCCTGACCAAGGACACCGAGGTGCTCTCCCACTTAGCAGGACTTCTGCCACTGCTGTGATCATGCTAGTGCAGTGTAGGGAACAGATATTTTTCTCTTTTTGTACTTTAAGTTTATTTGCTTAGAGTTTAGAAAAGGAAAACAGACAATAATGGTTGTTTATACAGGTTAAAATACAAAGGGCTTAGGTAAGTATGGAGAAAACCCCCTTCTAAACAGAAAGTATACATCCACATACTGATTCTAGGTATTTTAGAGAAAGGATGACTCTGGAATTTCCTCAAAGATCTTATAAATAAACAAAATTCCAGAAAAAAAAGCAAGCAAGCAAACAAAACAAAAACCCAGACAAAACCAACAAAAAAATCTCCACAACAACACTCAAAGAACTAAACCCAACAGAAATCAGTAAAACAGATTATTCTGAGACAGATTATTTTTTCCAGCTTTTGAAAAAATTCTGCACATATATAAGTAAGTTTTATAAAATTTCAGCATCCTTTCAGTTTGACTTAGGGTCAAATTAAATACTGAACAGAATGCTTCCTGTGAATTGCTCTGTGGCCTTTGATCAGCTGAGTTATATTAATTTCTTCATAACTCAGGCAGTATTTTACAGTAAAATGTGCCAGGGGCTTGTGTAAGTGGGGAAGGTTTTACTTTTCCAAAGAAGATGATACTGATATTACTTTTCCTAGCCTTTCCTCTCATACCTGCTCAGAGGTAAACAGTGAAGGCTCCAAGCTGCCCCAAGGGTATCAGTGTCCTGCTGGACCACATGTTTTGATAAGTAATCACAGTACTGTTTGCACTTCAATTAGATTAACAGCTGAACTTGCAAATCATGTCTCTAGAGGGCATTTTTTTTTGGTAACTAACTAATTGACAGTTGTTTGAAGTAAATTGCCTGATATTGGTCAATGGTAAATTGTGATTGTGTGAATTTAATTGCAGTTCTACCAATGATATAATTAATGCTGCTATCAAATCAGTCAATCAGTTCATTGGAAAAAAGAAGCACTATGATATTAAGTTCCCAGTTGCCATGACACAGAATGTGATTCTGAATAATAATAATAATAATGTTGGCTCTGCTCACTGTGAGCAAAAGCCATTGTTTTCAATGGAAATAGGGGTAACGGGATGCAGTGATGTTCTGCATTATTACAAATAATGCAAGCAAATTGCCCTAGAAAGGCTTCTGTCACTTTAAGAAAGTAATTTATCTTCCTAGCTGTCAGGGAAAAGATGTGACCAGGAGCTGTGTTTTGAGATTCATTATGATTGACAGAAATACTGCTGTGGACATTGCTTGGAAATGACAGGGCTTTGCTGCATAACACACAGAGAAACAGATTACAGACTGGCTAAGGTTGAGAGGGGCTTCTGGAGGTCATGGAGTCCAAGCTTCTGCTCAAGCAGGGTTCCCTAGACCTCAGAATCACCAGGTCAGGACTCCAAAGAACCGTCCCTTATTACCCCTTTTCTGTGTTTATATTTTCTGTTCCCATTTTTGGGAGTCATTTACAGGGGCTAACGACATGGGCTCTGTTCTATATGTGCCACTTTTTCTTTAGAGGTCTTCCTCATGCATAAAGTAGCCCTCTGCTTTCCTCTTATCCCCAGCACATGCTAATGCCAGCCTCCAATGACCAAAAGCATGCCTGGCCATCACTGGAACCTAGGGACCTGTGAGATCACTGGTTTGGTTTTGTTCTGGTTGAGTGTGAACAGAACTGTGTGCTTCCATATCTCCAGCAGCTTGGCTGAGCATTTGCCAAGCACTGTTACCTAGGAGGTACCTTAAGTGAATCTCTGGCACCTCTTGGATTCACTGTATGCTGCTACAGCAGCAAAGAGCTGCTATAGAGATTGGCTGAGCAGGTAACTTATATTTTTTTCCCACACTGAGGTGTACTCCAGTGAATTGTAGATGACCAGAAGAGTGGGAAAGTGAAGAGTTTGTGGCTGATACAATTTAGAACAGCTCAGCAAATACGTAGGCAGCTCTTTAAGGCTTGTTGAGTACCTAAGTCATCTCTAAAGGTCAGGAGTCTGCAGAAGTTGCTTTCTAGAGCCTCTTTGCTTGCCATCATTTTTTTTCCTTCTCTTTTTTCTTCTCCCCTTCTTACATGAGCTGTGCTGTTCTTTATGTCCAAAGATGGAAGTTTGAGAGGAAAATTCTAGAGAGGTATGGAAGACCATAGAGTCAACTATTGCCAGATACTTTCAAAAGTCAGTTTCAGAGCTGGCTACTGTAAGAGGCCAGGCTCTGAAACCTGTTTGAAGCAGGTTTCTAACCTTTCTGGGTGGAAAATATTAGGAGATATTCCAGCTTTTCTTTTAATTTCTAAATGCTCTCAAAATATGTAAGATTTGTAGCTACAACTTGTATTTCAGCTTTATTTAACAAGGAAGTTTTGTGAAGAAAGGTTAGCACTTAAAAACCAAGAAAGGCTTTTGTTCTGTGGGGGTTTTTTTTGTTTTTGTTTTTTGTTTTTTTTTGTTTTTTGTTTTTTTTTTGACTGATTGAAACTGTTAACCTGATTTAGTATGGCAAGGGATGAAAAATATTCATGCAAAAAATCTCATACTTGAAATTTAAATTTACAATATGTAAGAGATATAATGTTCTATAACTATTCTATGACTCAAATTCATTTGCAGGAGCGATTGAAGAAAATTTGTACCCTTATAAATTGAAAAGGTAGTAATTCCTATTTGAAATACTAAATTGAAAGTCTGATTTGAATGGAAACCAGCTTTGGGAAATATTATCATCTAGCTAAAACAGTAACACATAGAAACTGGAATTTCAGGGGTAAGAGTCCTGATATATGAAGAATAAGGTCATACAAATGTGTTAGAGTAGAATGGAAGTGTATTTTTATTGGTATGGGTTCTTATCAATTACATTTTATTTCAACATAAGGCTCTGAAGAATTTGAACATATATGTTTCCTGTAAGAGAAAATCAGAGAAACTGTATTTCTCAGTAAGACGCATTTGTGTCAGTCTCTTTCCTAAATAAATTCTTAATTCACACAAAAGAAATAAAAAGCAAGATGCTTTTTAGTGTTTTGACACAAATGGTAGCAGTTGAACATTTTTAGAGTCAAGAGTAAGTTGGAGATAAATAAATCAGCACAGATTTTGCATGTTGTAGCATTATAATTGCAAGCAGCAAGATTTAAATAACCAGATTTCCCTTTTCTAGAAAGATTTTCACATTAACTCACTTTAACATTCCCTCTATCTCACTGCATTCCAAACAATTAGATGTTAATTTAGTTTGTCTTTAGATTGTCTTTCAAACACCTGCTGTGTATTTGTACAGAGCACAATGTTTTCTGTGGCTGCCTGTTGCCATGCTTTTTATGTGCCTATCTGTCTATAGGCTGGTAAATGTCTATGGGAATTCCTACCAGAAGGAAATTTCCAATCTCACATATTTTGCAGTTAACAATTGAGCATGAGGGCTTATAATTCCTTTATTGCCTTTTGTTTAGGTAAACGTAGTTATTTCTTTGTCCCAACTGATAAATTTTAGGCTACAAATGTCACCAATAGTAAGTGTCAAAACATTGTGTTTTAACTTTTGGTGGCTTTTGCTTAACTCTTGTGCTAAGAAAAAGATTAAGATATTTGATCTGTTCATTACTTTTCACACCTTCCTTCCTCTTTTACTCTGTGTTCCAGTCTCTTCATTTCTCTTGCAAATAAATTATTCCTCCATATTTCTAAAAATCAGACAGTCCCCTTCTTTTTCATGTTTTTTGCTTTTGCTGTGTACTTTTAAAGCTGGATGTTTAGGGAGAAGCAGCAGTTCCAGAGTAGGGTGCCCAGATAATAGGATTTATTAGAACTGAAGAGAATAGAGAAAGTCAAGCTGAATGTGAATATAGCACACATGATGCCAGTTCACAGAAGCAATAAAATGGATATTTAGATTAATATCTTCAAAACTGCAGCCTAAAAAACACATGTTGCACTTTGGATGACTCAGAATTTCACTTTGTGGGGAAGAGAAGCTGGAGATATTCAGGGAAAGCTAAAACATTACCTGTGGTTGAGAAAATGTTTGTAAGGGCTGCAAATGCATAAAGCATATTCTGATGTGTAATAGGAAGTGGTTGGAAATATTTTTGGGCTGATCTTAAGATTTCACTATATTGTATAAATGTTGCTCTGAATTTAACAGTCCAGACAGCTGCAAAAGGTTGAACACTTCAAGTGAGAAGGTGGTAACACTCCTTGCAGGAGGAGGATGGGTTCCAGGCAACAGAGGTTGTACTGCTGTTGATGGAAAAGAGACAAGAACTTGTTCAGTCTTTGGCCTAACATCTCTATTGATGATCTGCTTCATGATCTGTCTATTCTGTGTCAGTGATGTGAATTTGCTACTCATGATACTGTAAATTTCAAATTTCAGTTTGTAATTTAAACTCTCTTCTGACACCCAACAGGGTACTCAACACCAAAAGGGGCACTTACTAGGAAGCTTTTCTTGCATTAGCTCACTATTTCATGACAACTATCTCATAACAAAAAAAAAGTGTCAATCTCCACTACTGCATAAAATATAGAACATTATCAGATTGCCACAACATTTTTAGGGTTGGTGGGGTTTTTTTCCACTGAAGCTTAGAACTATTACAGATTGATGTTATTTATACCTACCATAGTTTAAAAAATTCTATTGTCTTTTTTCTTTAAAATCAACAACTATTGCATATTTCTAGACAGAATGTTGGACGTTTACAAGCTCTGTCCTGTGCATTCAATTCTCAAACCTAATTGCATTGAGCTTTTTGTTAAAGTAAACACACAAACATCAGGAAAAGACATAGTTAAGTGTTGTATTCAACACTAGAACATTTTTCCATAAAGATAGGTACCTAATCAGATTTTCTTTTGGTCTTTTTAGTGGAGACTGAGCCTGATTTCATTCAAAGCAACCAGAATGCATCTAAGAATGTTGGGAGGTAGGTCTGAAATAAAATCCATGTTGTTGTCATGACAACTGCAATGCTGAAAAAGATGCAGAGAATGATTATTAAGATGTTGCTTCAAGTTGTTATGGCAACTATATAGTGATAGGAAAAAGGTGAGTTTTCAGAATAACATTGTGTGAAAAGTTTTCCCTTTATCAAGACATGTCATTGTAAAAATATCATAATGAGGAAAAAAGAGGAGTGAAGAACCTGGTACAAAAGGAGGTCAGGATTCAGCTATCTGCCTCGGAATATTTACCTTAAGTAATGCTCCATGGAGACTATCTCTGCTTGGTTCCAGTTCTGTTACAGATAGATCAGAACACAGAAGACACTAAAATACATCCCAGTGCTCTTTCCCAACATTGCAGAAACACAGTTCAAGGCCACACTTCACAAGGTGATAAGCCTTCATGGCCCTCATCTACCCCCAGAGGAGTGCATGAAGCCTCAGTGGCACAGGAGATTGGACTGAAACCCCAACACAAAAACGGGGCAGGGAAAAAAGGTTAATGCTGAAGAGCAGTATTGAGAGATTTCAGTTTTGTGAAAGAGCTTATTTTTCAGCACACTGGATGACATCCTTGTTTGTTTAGCTTAGAACTTCCTAATAAATGAATATTATTGCTAATAGAAATTACTGAATGAATTGTGTAAATGTATTTTTGCAGCCAGGAAATCTCTTAAGCAGCAACTGCAGTGGAAATGAGTATCTGGGCTCTGTGCCAGCACTTGTGGTATAAACAGCACTAAAGGCTGCCTTGCCTGGTGCAAAAGAAAGGAGGGATCCTGCTCAGGGTAGCCTAAATATCCCTGTGCTGTTTTCCCTTGTGTGTGGTGCCCAGCTGGCTTCATCCTGAAAGTCACTGTGGTTTGCTCTTCCTGGTTATAAATCCTCTTCTGGGGAACTGCTGCAGGGAGTCAGAGGCTTTTTCTTTCTGCAGTGATCCCTTCCTGCAGACAAGTGAGTGCAGGGAAGAATGAGCAGAGAGAGTAACAAAAGCCATGGTCAGAGAGACACACAAAGCTCATTCACTCTCCTGTGACAGGGCCAGCCACTTTCTGGGCCCCTTGGGCTCTCTTGCAGCAGGATGTGAGACAAGGCTGGTCAGTGTTTTTATCCAAATAGTTTCTCTCCATGAAAAAGTATTTTTCCAGTTAAATATAATTTTTTTTGGTATGGTTTTTCATGAAAAGTCATTGCTGTGTGTGGAGACACCTTTTTTAATAAATATATGTATATTTTAAGCAACACAAGGTGAAAATATTGCAGCACTAAAGAATATCAGCATGGATGTTGTGTTGCAGTGTCTTCAGGTACTTGAAGTTGACTTTTCTGGCTTCATCTTTAAGGGCTGAGCTCCCATCTGGACTTGTAACTAGTTTCAACTACAATTGTCTTCTATAATGTGGATCCTCTTGCTAACAGTTGAAATGATATAATCCGTCCAGAGGTAAAGGAGAATTTGAGCTCAAGAGACTACAGAAACTGTGAGTACTGTAACATTCTAGATTTTGAATCAGAATAATTTTTCAGAGTTATTACTGAAAGTATGAAACCTGTGGGAGATGGAGAACATGTTTGGAAGCAGGCCTGCATAGAGCTGGGGAACATTGTGATTTTGCATGTTTGAAAACCATCGCCTGTTTGGGTTGAAAAAACATGTGAACCATGGCTTGAGATCAGATTTTAGCTGCTACTTCTTGGATGGCAGACAGCCTAGCTGTGACGATTTCTGCCTTGAAAAGCTTTTGTTTTACTTAATTTTGAAATTCAGAGAGCAGTGTTGTTTTTAGTAGAACAAAGCATACCTTTACCAGGCATACATTTCTTAATCTTTATGGTATTTTCTACTATGTTTGTAGCAGATGTATGGACTGAGTTGACTGTACTGATATGACTGGGAAAAAAGTTTCTGTAACAAGTTGTCCTCCAGCACAGAGGTTGGAAGTGGGATGATGGTGATGAGTGAGAAACCATTTGAAGTAGGACAGAGGAAAGGAACTCACGTGTAAACAAATTACAGCTTTTTTTCTCTCACACTGAGACAATAAATCCAAGCCAGCAGGATTCTTCCAAGCAGAATCTTGTTAAAGACCCCTGAACTCCTTTTCCCAGCTTCAGCAGCCTCAGATGTTTTTGTTACTACATGTTCTGGTTTTATCTCACAGGACTAAATTAAATGTCTTTGCTAGCCTAGAGAAAATTAATTTGAATCACTTCCTTGCCTCTAATACTTTATGCCCGTGTCCTACTGGCATAAGCAGAGGTCTGAAGGCATGAAGAGATGTCTCAGCCACCTGTGCACAGCAGGCCCTTTCCCCACATGGTTAATGATAGCTAATGATAATAATGTGAGTTCAACACTAATCAAATTAAGCTCTTTCCTGAGGGAGGCACCAATTATACACTCATGTGTAGTATTTATAGCTTGGCTAATTCTCTAGGCTCAACCTGATGACACCAACAAAGTTTGCCAGTTACTGCTATTTTTCATGGATAAAGCCAGATGGTAAGGACTGCCACCTTGCTCTGAATGTGTGTGTCTTCAGTTATTTCACTGTGCTGTCTGCTGTCAGGGGGATGTAGGGATTACTGGCATCCTACTGGTTTCCAGGGCAGTTTTGAAGTGCAAATATAAGTGCAGAGTGCCTTGAAGAGTTAGCAAAGATAAAATCTGTTTAAATAAACGTGGAAAAGGAGGATGTAGGGAAAGATTATGAGAAGAAAGAATAATACACACTGGAAGAGGCTAGACAGAAACTGATGTCTCATTACTAGGCCCTTTTACCAAGTGGCTGAACAAAGCTGCCAACAAGAAATCTGATTAAGAAAAGGATTCTAGATTTTATTCTGAATATTTTCACACTTTTCTCCTCTGACTGCAAAGAGAGTCCTGGAAGAGTGCTGTGCTCAGGCTACCTGTTACCTTTGCTCTTCTCTGCCCTTGGCAAAATAGGATCTGTTTAAACTTTCATTAGTTGTGCCTCCTTCCTTAGTGCTCCTTCTTTACTGTGGTGAGTGGTATGTGTGAAGCTTCTGCTGCTGTGTGTGACAGCAGCAAGAGGTTTTCTTCAAGAACCTCCAGCTTGGCTCTTCTGTAACACTGCATAATGTCTTTCTTCTGACCAGCATGCACTTAAGAAGTGTAACCAGGTGTTTAATATCATCCTGATTTTAAATTTTTCAGTCCTATAGGAACAGACTTGGCGCATTTCCTGGCTTTGATCAAAACTGTACAGCCAAGCCCAGACCCTTGATAAGCTGCTAGCCACTGCTTCTCTACTCTGGACAGATCCTGCTTTGTCATTCTTGGAAAGAAACAACAAATGGATTTTTTGAATGCTAAAATTTCAAGACATTGAAGTACAAAATATGCACTATTTTCTTATCTTTTAATAGACTCCTCTTTATTAAAAATATGTCCAGTCTGAGTAAAAGGCAATGTGTTCAGGAAAATGTTAAATCTGAGAGGCAGCTCTAACACTTGCTACAATAAGTGTGGCTTCATCATTGCTCTTAACTACTGCAGCCAGATGATCATATCATAGTCTCTACAAGCACCTGAGACAGTGGATGTAAAGAAAAATAAATGGGAAAAGAGAAATTATTTTTGTGTTGGTAATCTGAAAGATTTCTCTGTGTTCATTTTATTCTGATGCAGAAAGGTGCAGCTGGTGAAGCGTTCACTGAAGCACGACAGAAAAAATGAGCAGTGTAGGATTCTGAGGGATGTTGATAAATTTTGGTGCAGTGATTTGCAAAGTAGATGGGACAGTGGAAATAAATTTTTGATGTGTCTGAAATCCTGAAATCTCTGTGCTATGGTACTACAGTTTGTTCATAGTCTTATAAAAAAGACCATTTCAAATATGTGGATTTATTTATCATGAGTCATCTAGACACATGGATGAAGGGACAGCAGTGGGGAAATGTCAGCTGTTCTCTTTTTTCTAAATAGCTTTTCAGATTGCTGAAAAGGTGTATGATTGCAGCTGGAAACTTTTCCTTTTTGAATGTTTAATGATACCATTTTTACTTCAACTGGGATTGCAACAATAGTCCTTTAAAAGTATTTTCTGTTTTCTTTGAGTGTTTCTTGCCATATAGGGCTTGATAAATCAGCTAACAGTAGGGACAGGGATAAGGTTCTTTTTGGGTCTTGTCTTTTTGTTATTTTGAAAATGTCTGTATTCCCTGCAGAGCTGTCCCATTGTATTTTTCTGAAGGCTTTATTTTATCTCTGCTTACTGGAGTAATGAGAAAGAAGCCCAGCCACAGGGAATAATCGGTGGCAGTAGTTATTAAAAAAACCAATAAAACATACAACAGCGATTATTTTTCTCTGGCTAAAAATTAATCCATTGAATCTTGACCTGTATTTCTACAAGGACCAGCTAGTTTACAGTGCTATTTCCTTCCTGGGTTCTTCAGTACCCTGATAAAGGGTCTGGTATTGTAACTTCATTCAAAACAAGTGTATTCTGCTAGGCCACCATCCTGCAACTGGGCAGGGCCTGAGGCTAAGCAAGGAGGGCTTGGGTACGTCAGCAGCACAGCATGGTAACTGCAGGGCAAACCAGACAGCTTTGTCTGATCTGGGGACCAAAGATAGCCCAGCAGGAATGTCCAACAGCTCCTCATGGGATGACTCATACCCTTTTCTGAAGTGGAATGCTACCTGTGAACTTCCTTTCTGTGATTGCTTTGGCTTTCAAAGCACAGTGAAGAGAGAAAAACTACAGCGTTTGATGCCAAATGTGGCAATATTAGGCAACACCCTGGAATTGATCTAAAATGACAGAGACTTCCAAACAAGATGTACTATGGTCTGTGCTCTGAAGAGCTAATGAAAGCATAATAATTCACTTTATCTCAAGCAGTATGAAGTTATCATTGACATTCCAGTTCCTCACAAATTTTTAAAGCTTGGAAACAAGAATAAATCATTATTTAACTGTCAGCATGAATTGTAATCCCATTTGGAGACCTTGTACTAATTTTGTTGTCTCTTAAAAGAACCTCAGGGTAAGGGAAGGAGGAGAAATCTTAACTGGCAAACTTCCAGTTTCCAACAGAAACCTAAATGTGAAGCTAGACATAGACCTCCTCTCTGCCTTCAGCCTGGAAAGCAATGGTAAATAATAATTAGTGTATTGCTCTTTCTGTTAAAAAACGCCCTCAAACCAACAAACACATCTATTTCAATTTTGTTAACATTACTCTTTCATAAAATGCATTTAAAATAGGTGTTTTAAACTGGGATGCTAAGAAGTGACAATTGTAAATCTTGAAGCAACTCAAAAGTGGCAGGATAATTCATAGAATATCACACTGTGTAGAATAAAGAGTCTTCTTCCTATTCTGGTATTGATCTGTTTGGTGTTATTGTACAGTTCATGAGTATCTGAGGTTTGAATATCTGATCTGTACAATGGGCATGACTCTGTTTTTCTGTTTTGTAAACCACTGAAAGTCTTGATCTTTATTTAAAAATTACCTCTAATTTCAACAAAAAGAGCAGAAGCCCAGAATTGACCAATTTCTGGTGAATTATTACTATGACTAAACAGGCTTTGCAAGAGGTGTTGCAATGGACTGTTTTGCAGTCTGGGCTTTCAGGTGTAAGCATGTGTAGCAAGTTAAGTTGAGCAGACAGCAAACAGTGTAACAGTGGAAGCAATTAGCATCTCAATAGCCTGCTTTCACTGACATAGGTTAAATCTTGAATGTGACCTTGATATTATAAGACTTCAAGTACCAAAAATATTGAGGTTCAGGAAAAAAAATAAGAAAGATGAGAGGTGTGTTGAAGAACAGCTGTGCACCTGTATGCATTCACACCCACACCACCTTTATTCTGAGCTGCTGCTAAGGTACTTCTAAGTAATGCCAAATATCAAATGACTGGTTTTTTTAAATGTCAAGACTTGTGAACCTCTCTAGGGCAGCACCTCTGAAAATGCTGTTAAAGGATAATAGAGGAGAAAGATTAGCATAGCCAGAAATTTTTTTGCAAATACTCAGTGAAAAATTTTGACAAGACTACTTGGATTATGTACAATGAGACCAAGGAGCACAAGCTTCCGTAAGAGAAGACTTGTGCAATTGTATTGTATATTGGCTAAAAATATGTATTTTATGTTGTATAAAAATGTGTTATTTTTTCATTTTTAGCTAATTTAGCAATTGTACCTATTTTATATGAAACTGAACAGTTGAATAGATTTTAAATGGCCTGATAGGATGCCGTTGCATCTCTGCAGCATCCTGACTCAAATCTACTTTCAAAATACTGTCTCCATTGAATACTTTCACATTATCAATTTACATGCGACATTTGGCTGCAGTGAAAAGGTTTGCTACTACAGCATCTGATTTTTGGCAGAGTGACCAGTGATGAGGAGATTCACAGGATACTCTTGAGACTACACATAGAAAATTTAGGGTAGGCTGCTGTGCTCAGGAAGCTTGGTGCAATCCAGGACATGGTCATGACTACTGAAAAGACGTAAGAAATTCTGACTATAAAGGGAGAATATAAAAAAAAAGTCTTTATGGATGCAGTGACTGATCAAAGCATAAGAAGTTTTTTCTGTGTGCATGGCATGCTGATTCTTGTAGTCCTTTAAATACAGGCTGTAGATTTCTCTCTTTTTTTTTTATCCCCTGGCTAAGTCAACCTCAGGACTGCAGCATTCCTATGTGCAGAGATACTTGGCTGAAGTTCAGCTGACTAATCCTGAAGTGTTGGACAGAGAATGCCAGCACTTGTCCCTGTTGTGAAGCCCTGTAGTGCTATTATAAGTATGTAACAGACATACAATAGTAACATTAAAATTCTAATAGTTCAGCTATTCTATAAAACTTCTCTAGGTGTATGATAAAGTTTCAGAAACATGACTCTTCTACTAAGGCCCTCTATTTAAGTATGTGGCAACATGAACAAGTTCAGAAATGGCATAACTAACTGTAGCACCAATGTTAGGAGATTGTATTGAAAGCTGTCTATAATATTAAAAATTAATTAATTTTATTTATACTGATTTCTGGATGCAGTAAATATTTACTTTGCTGAGGCTCTTTGGAAAATGGCCTGGAAACTTGAAACACCTACCTATGTGGTTTGTTGGTGTTCTTTTTTTTTTTTTTTTATGGGATCCTCAAGGGTTAAGTTTTTAGTACTTCATAATATTTATAAGCAATGTTCAACCTATTATAGTTGGAGTACCTTCAGGAAACTTCTGTTAAGCAGCTGTTATGCATGTAGTATCTATTCTGGCTCTTTTCCCCAAAGATATCCCTGATTTGTTTCCAATTTTTTGTGGCACTGCTTGACACTTTCAGCCTATTTTAGACTGTTGTGGAGTGTGTGTTTATATAAAAAGCTACTGTTTTCTCCTGGCTGTGCAATAGCATGGCTTAAGCATTAATCAATGAAAACATGGCTTATAAAGGCATTGCTTTGGCCTAGGCACTATGGTTTTTCAATTCAGGACACAGCTATTCATGTCTAACTCTGCAGGAGCTTGCTGTATGGTCTTCTTGTCTTAAAAAGCAAAAGTGAATGAGATACACAAAAAAGTCTCAAGTTTCAATCAGACTATTTTCCTTTTTCCACTGCTCAGCTGTAGTTTTATTTTTTAGTTTCCCCCAACATATTGTTTTACATATTTTTTTTCATTAGAAGCTCAAAAATGAGGAAGGATTTTTTTATCTGTGTGTTTAGGTGGTCAGTGGGATGTATCTTAAAGGATCTCAAGTACTTGAACTTAGAAAATCAAGACCTGTCCTCCCACACTCTGATTCCAGCACATATGGTTGCAAGCCCCACAGAAACTGGATGAAGGCTTTGGTTGCTTTCATAAATATTGAGACACAATGCAGAAAGGCCCTGTTTCTACTGAAGGAAAATCAGCTGAATTTTTGAGGAAAGATTGCAGATGCTATCTGTCTGAGTGGCCTTACCAGGTTGTAGCTGGGGTCTCCCACGGGTTGTCATATCCTTTGATTGCTTGCTGTGGACACAAAAACTAGCAAGTGAAGATAACCAAATGCATTGTAAGTTTTCCCATTTGCCGTGATGAAGATGAGATCTGCTTCTCTGGTCTAGTATGGGCAACTTCCCCCAGAGTCAAGTAACAACTCATAAGGTTCTACTGAAACTGTAGTAAGTCAGATGCAGTAACATCTGCTCACAGGTACAGAAATACTTGGTGTGATGTTCCCAAAATTTTTCTTAAACAAAGTGCTTGTATAATCCTATTCAACCATATATCTATTCTGGGATATTGTCAGCAAACTGGTAATATTAACCTTTCTGTCTTATTTGCTAGAAACTCTCTGAAATGTCTAGCTCCAAGAGACAGCAAAGAAGGACAAAAATATTTTAGATGGTCCTAAAGTTCATGTCTTTTTAATGTTTTCTTTTTTTTCCCTTTCCTCCCTAACCCCCTCCATTTCTTCATGGATGTTTCTAACTTTTTTTGAGAAATATCACATTTGATATAAATATTTGGCAGAAGGATGGCTTAGTACACTGTGTGAAGGACATGATCCAGTTTCAACTTGTCTGTCCACACTAAGCCTTAAGGCTTTACATGGGCAGAGTCCCTACAAAGGTCACCTGGTGTACTGGTGAAATGAAGGCAACTAAGAGAACTTCCTACAGAAGGAACCCCCTTCTACTGTTCTTTTTCTAACTTCCTTATTCTATACTAGTAATCAGGTTCACTTTAAAAGGGATAGCCCTCTATGACTCAATAAAAACCCTCTAACTTCCTTTTCTTTTCTTTTATCCTTTGTTCTTGTGATAAACACAGCTATGGGAAAATTAAACACTAGTCATCTCTGAGCAAATGTGCAGCTGACTGAGAAGAGGTCAGGGTATACATGGAGTGACACATTGACCAGTAGTTTGCTTTTATGGATGTTTATTGTTTCTATACCTATGAAGACTGGACTCTAGTGCTCTTTTTTTTTCTTCCAACTTGTATTTTATGATCCTACTAAGAATTTAAAAGCAGGAAAATATATTAAAGTGATATGGAATTAAGGAAAATTAGATTTTTGATTTTTTTTCTTATTTTTTTTCTTTTAAATGGTATAAAGAATTTTGCTTTTCTATTTTAAAGAACTGTGTTTTGTGTGCTCATGGATTTGGTAATAAAATAGAAGAGTTCTGATACTGAAGTTTAATAAGGGTAAAATGGGATTAGAACATACAAAAGTGGACCTTAATTTTCTCATTTACAAAATATGAGTATTTCATACTGCTGCATTATGCAGGACATAATGTGAAATATAATTAATGTGCAATTACAATAGGGGTGCTTTAAATGCACAAGGTACATGACATCCACCAACACATCAAATATTTTTTTTTTGAGAATGGACTAACAATTGGAGTGAATGCCAAATGGATTTATAATGAAAGGGGACATTAAATACAGTCTTACCCTACTTATTGTCACAGCAATTACCTAGACTTGTTTTTATTCTAATGGTGGTATTTTATAATAAGTGCTAACATATCGATCTGAATTTTGGCTGACAGAATTTTTTTTTTTTTTCAGAAGATCAATGCCTTCATTCTTAACATGATACAGAACATGACAAACATACATTGTACAAGACTGATGCATTAATATTATTGGAATTTTTAAATGTCATCCTCAACTTTTTGGTCAAAAAAAGGCAAAGAACAACAGAAGGAGGCGTAGGGATATAGTATTTTATAATTCCAGTCAAGCTTTTGGAGTCATTACTCAAAAGTCTTTCTGATGTTAACAGTTTTTGGATGGGTAATGGATACTGTAAATTCCAAACCACATAGCACCCACCCCTCATAAAATTTTGGGGTACTTTTCCTTTATTTGCAGGAAATAAATGCTTTCAAAAGAATTCTTTGAGTATTTTGTGTGTCTGTAAAGACTCTTGTGAGAACATGCTTTGCACACTCAGTATAGCACACTATTATGTGATTTTTATTGAAGGCTAAGGGAAAAATTTCAAAAATACTTGAAGCTGTAAAGGCTCTTTTCTTTCAACGAAGTTGGCTGGCAGGATCTTGTGGGAACCAAACAGTTTTGAGAGATGGAAACACTGATCATTAGCCATGCCAAAGATATGGTATGGTAGGAGGTAGAAATGATGATTTGAAGTTGGTATCCTAAGAGTTTTGTATTCTTGTGAATAATATGAACATGTTGGCAAACTATGAGTGTTTTTGTGGCCATCTTCCTATTGCAATTTTTATAAGCCAGTAAAACTGTTTTTGCTATGTATAATGCTCACTGGCATTATACAAATGGGGTGGTTTTACCTCCCCAATTATAAAATAGATTACTTAGTGAGGAACCATGCAAGATAAAATATACCACCACATGAACAAAATATAATGACTTTACTGTCCAATCTCAATGTAAACAGAAGCAAAATATTTCTACTTAGGGTAAGTTTCTATGAGAGATGACCTTAGATATTATTGCTGTCAAATGAAATGGCAAAGAAAAATATCTGGATTCTATTGCTTCTTTTTTCTTTCCTTCTCCTCTCCTATTTCCCAAAATATAGATTTATTTAAATCATTTTTGCAGAATGCTGACCCGTGTCCTTTTCTTATTTTTCTGTCAGGCATCTGGGTTTTTTAATAGCTTTCTTTATTTTTTTGTTCTAATCTTCCCACTCATTCCACTCTATCCTTTGAAAAGCTTAATGGCATTGCACTTTGCTGTTGATTGTTACTTTTACAGAAAGCTGTTTATTTCCTCTTGGTGCATTTTCAGCAAAAGAAACCTGTCCCTTTTTTGTTTGACCATGACATTGCTTATTGTGTTTGTCAAACAATCTATTCTTGGATTTTCCCTTAATTTCAGAATGAAAAGTAAGAACAGTTATTTCAAACAAGTTACTTTTACTTAAGAGAATCATATATATATATATATA
The DNA here is from genome assembly GCA_013400215.1 of Cisticola juncidis. Classification (NCBI taxonomy): domain Eukaryota; kingdom Metazoa; phylum Chordata; class Aves; order Passeriformes; family Cisticolidae; genus Cisticola; species Cisticola juncidis. The sequence goes on along the minus strand of VXBR01003872.1, from coordinate 1,271,399 downwards.
TATATATATATATGCACACAACCATTTCTCTGCATTAATTTTTGTTATGACAATGGAGTCTAATGTTTTGTGAGGAGTATTTTCCCAAATGCAGGAATTCATCAGACTGAATTAAGGCTTGTTCTTGTCTGAGTTTCCTTTGGGCTTTTTTATTTTGAACTAGATAAATATGAGCTGATTCACATGTAATTAGACTCATATGAGTGATTTTTCTGGTGCTTATATGTTGAGACAGCATTCACAGTTCCTGATTCTATTTTTAGGCACTCCTTTAAACTTTCAAGCTGACCATTACTGACCTTTTTTCAAGCTCATTTGCTGAAGTGTGATGCTTTTTATTGCCTAGTTTTTTTTGGCATTGAATATTTAGGACTATTTAACCAACCCACACTATGCACACCTTGTTTGTACATATGCACATGGTGTTGTCCAACCTTTTTAACATGGCAAAATGGATAACAGTTCAGTTAGGCAGCTCCTTCATCCAAAAATGTAATTGACCATTGGCTGGCAGCATTGCCCTTTGGATCAGGACAGTCCTCTATTCCTCTGCAGAAATGACTGGGAAAGCTTGCAAGGTTTAGTGTTGACTGTTGAAGGGAATCCTTGAAAAGCTGTGAAAGTTCGCATGTGCTGCCAGAAAAGCTGCTCCCCCTGTCTCTGTGAGGCCTGGCAGAGGACAGCAGGTCATGGGAATTTCAGTTGCAGTGCTCTGACATAGCTCCTATCTAAGTAAGCTGTGGAGGCTTTCATGGACAGATTGCCACTTTGAGTTTTGTCCAGTTCAGAGCTGTTTCTGTCTAGCAATAGGCCAGTCCTGAAGGTGAGTATGTGTCCTGGGGACTCCTACTGTGTGTGTGTGTGCTGTCTTCATTTCTGACATAGATGAAGGACTGAGTGCACCCCCAGCAGGTTTGCAGATGGTACCAGGCTGAGTGGTGTGGTTGACAGTCCTGAAGGATGGAATGCCATCCAGAGGGACCTGGATGAGCTTGACAAGTGGGCCCATAGGAACTTCATGTGGGCACTTGGGTTGGGGCACCTGTTATGAACACAGGTTGGGGATGAACAGACTGAGAGCAGCCCTGGGGAGAAGGACCAGGGGGTGCTGGTGGATGGGGCTGGGCATGACCCAGCCATGGGCACTCACAGCCCAGAGAGCCAAAAGTGTCCTGGCTGCATCCAAAGCAGAGTGGGCAGCAGGGCAGGGAGGGGATTCTGCCCCTCTGCTGTGCCCTGCTGAGGCCCCACCTGGATCACTGCATCCAGCTCTGGGGTCCCAACACAGGAAGGACATGGAGCTGTTGGAGCAAGACCAGAGGAGGTCCATGAAGATGATGAGTAGCACCTTTCCTATGAGGAAGGACGGAGAGAATTTGGATTATTCAGCCTGGAAAAGAGAAGGCTTACAGGTAGCTAATTGTGCTTTCCAGAACCTAAAGGGAACCTACAAGAAAGATTTGAAGAAACTATTTACAAGAGTATGTAGTGAGAGGACAAGGAGAATGGCTTCAAACTGAAAGAGGGCAGGTTTAGTATAGATATTAGAAAAAAAATCTTTACTGTGAGGGTGGTGAGGCACTGGAATAGGTTACCTTAGAGGAACTGTGGTTATCTCATCCCCATCAGTGTTCTAAGACCAGGCTGGATGGAGCTTTGACCAACCTGATCTCATGGCAGGTGTCCCTGCCCATAGGCAGAGGGCTCAGAGCTAGATGACTCTGACTGTTTTACAATACTGTGATCAGTCCCAAAGAGGTCTTGTTTCCCATGGAAGCTTCTGCTGAGGGTGTACCCCATCAGTAGCCAAAATCTCTATACTCACCAACAAATGTGAGAGCTGCAGTGCTGAAAGCACCATGCATGTCTGTTCAGAGCAAGCACGAAACATCCCCAAACTCCAGCCATCATCTCTAAGCTTTGTGTAGCTGGTGTTCCATGGAATTTTAGAGTCTGACCCATCATTTGTGGATTTTGGGACTAACAGACTAACAGTGGTCAACAGAAAGAAATGAAGCAAAAGTTTTAAGAGGAAGATTTGGTCTCTGAAGGAGACTGCCAGTAGCTGCTCTGGAGGGGAAGAAGTGAAAGAGCAGCTTTTTGGAAAAGGGATGGTTACAGCTGGTGAGGGAAAACATCCATCTAACCCTTAGGATCTCAAAGTGGAAAGAAGCTGGCAAAGGAGGAGAATCCCAGCCCAACGATGTTCACCCTGGCAGCTGAGAGTTGAGGAGAGTCTATTTAAAGAGAAGGATTCCTTTTGCAGTTGCCACAATCAAGGGGGGATATTGTAGGGTTAAGATGCTTTGTGTGGTCAGTTTATTTGAGGTGGATACATATCTGAACACTTTTTGGAGATTTTCTGCGTCTCTGTGTGGCTTGATGTAAACAAGAACAGTTAAATAATTCTTACTGCAGAGTCCTCCTGCTGATTTGCATGGTGTTCCACACCATACTAATGTCTTGTACTTAAAATAGAATGTAGCTAAGAAGGCTATTAGGGTCACAAGATAACATGATATGCACAGATGTGAGTTAAACAGAAAGAGAATCTGTAAATTTGTATTGTTGCAATCCTACATCCAGTATAGATTTGGTGGTGGCCAGAATGTGGTTGTTTGGTCATTTTTTACCACACACACTGTCTGTGTTTATAAGTGTGTTAGGAAATGATGAACATTCTTGCTTATGTTGAGGTCTGCTTTTGAGACCCTCATTTCTCAAGAAGGCTGTGAATGCAGTTTTGTTTTACCATGGAATTTAAGGTGTTAAAACTGACATGTTAAGGAACATGTCCTTCTGTTATGTAGGAAGGAGAAATGAGGAACAAACTACTTGTAAAAGATTTCTGTGTGGCTCCTATCTAAATGGTGTTGTTTTTGTTTGTTTGTTTTTTGGTGGAAGGACATATTTTAAATGATCTGGAGGAGAGTTTGTGGGCAGGAATGATTTAGACATTCTGGGCACTGAACAATTTGGTGTTCTGTAATTAAGCTCTTGTCCTTTGGCTTAGCTCATCATTGCATGAGTGCCTGAGACATCTTGACCCTCTCGAAGAGGAAGTGCTGCTTTGAGAACTGGCTTTGAGGTCTGCCTTTTGGGAGCAGCAAGGAAAGAGACCTGCCCAGAGAAACTGGGGTGATACTGGAGAAGTTTCCTGGGGCAGTCACTGAGCTGTGATACAACTGAGTGGGGAATTTTTCCAATTAGAAGGGCAAATTCTGGTTCAGAAGTAATGACAAAGTTTATATAAAATAGATAAAACAGACCCTGTGAAACAGACCTGTATTTGTGGCAGGTTCAGGCTCTGTTCTGGGTAGTGGCAGTATCAGTGTTTATCTCTTGTTGTGTGTATGCTCTGGGGAAGTCACAGTTGATGGTCCAGGTACACAGTAGTGCAGTTTTCATCCTTAGAGCACGGGTGTGGTTCAGGCTCCTGCACACAAACTCTTCACCTACCTTCTGTCAGGTGCCTCCACAGCACTTTGGAAAGATTCACTTCAGTGGTAGCTGATGATGCCTGTATTATGCATGAGTTTGGAATGCCTTAAAGAGTGTTTTTCTTTCTACTAACCATTTAAAGCTGACCTCAAAGGGATTTTGATGAGCACAATTACTGCAAGTGCATGCTTCTCACCTGAGCTGGAAAAAGCACCATAGGTTTTGGGACTTCTAAAATAAAATTAGGAAAAGTAGATGACTGCAGAACTGTTCCAGAATTTACTGTAATGACACTTTCCTTACTTTATAGGCATAGAGTCAGATCTATTGTTTGTCATCAAAAAGCAGTATCTTCTTTTCCAAAGAAAGAGCCAAGCAAAACACTTCTCTGCCTGCTTCATTTCAAAGAACTAAATGAACTTGCATCTAGTAACTGAACAGAGTAATGAATGTCATACAATTGCAGCTTATGGCTGAAGTGTTTTGTAAGCTTTCTGTGCTTCACATGCACAGAAGAGAAGCATGCATTCTGCTTATGTGAAAGTGTGTGTATATATGTATATATATATATGGGAATTGGTGCAGTGCAGGACAGGGCCTCTAGAGCTCTCTGTTGCTGCATTTTTCTCTGGCAGAGTTTTGAAGTGCTTTCAGAGAAAGGCAATACAAATGTATTGGTGTTTTGTTGTAGTTGTGGTGGTTTGTGTATTTTTTTTCCTGGGCTGTTTGTTTGTTTGTTTGGTTGGTTTTTTAAACCCCAAATGGTTTGTATTCTACGTGCCCAGAGGCACAGGGAGAGACGAACATAGTCTTGACTTTGTCTCTGTAAGGCAGCAGAATAGATATGAACACTACCTTTTATTAGTTGACATTATGACAAATCCTACAAATAAAAGAACTAACTAGAGTTTACTGCAAAAGGGAAGCTGTTAAAAGTTCCGAACTGAATTAAGTAAAAAAATCATAAAAAGTAAAAAGAAGGAAACTGGGCTAATGCAATAGTACAGCGTTTTGAGGTTAAAAAAATGCTAACATACAAGTGATGAATATGTATCAACAGCATTGTTCTGACAATGTAATTTCCCTCTTTCCCTAAGAAAACATACACAGGAAACACTACTCAGAAGCAAAATAATTCAGACCTCTTATATGAAAGTGCACAAACAGCACAAACATCATAAAACAAGAAATTGGAAAATGTGCAGAACAAACATATAGGAAAAGTATATTGTATTTGCTGCAGACAAAATTGTAAGTTTCTGTCTTAATTGTTCACTATTCTGAAGAATGCACAATTATTGAAATACTGCAAACTAAGAGGCAACAATTGGTATCCTGTTCGAGGGGAGATGTTTTTAGTCCACTCAAGCAATGGCTAGTTGTCACAAAACCTAATGCAAGAAGACATTTTTATACCATATAATAAGCACGCCTGACTGCTAGTGTACAGATGTCATTGCAATTTTGGTTCTGAACACATTGAGAACATTTTTTCCCTGTGTGTCTCTTTGGGAAACTTTGGCCTTTCTCATGCTGTCTAATCACCATGGGAGTCAGAAGTCTTGATTAAGTTGCAGCCGCTTATATGGCACAAAAATCAAGCATTTGCTGGGAGGACCTTACTCAAATGTAGAAAGAGTTCTTCACTTCATCTTGCCTTGCCAATAAAGTATTGGCCTAAAACGAAAACTGCAGGACTCCTTTTTTTACTGTTGGCAAAGAGGTGATGGATTGAGTTGTGAGAGGCAAGTGCATGATAAAATTTCAGTTTATCTTGTACATTTTAGCTGGAAATGGCTGAAATATGTTAAAAGAGCATAAGCTGCCAGCAGGGATTGTGTATTTCTGTAGGGCTTTACCGAGTGGGCAGCTGGAACATATTCCTTGTGTCACTTGGAGGTACCTGGCTGCTTTCTGGCCATCAGGTGGCAGCTCAAGCTGACCTGCTGTGGCTGGCTTCTGGCATCCCAGACTGGGGGAGAGAGGCTGTGGCACTGGGCTGGGGAGTTGTGATGAACAGCCTGTGGGCAGGAGAACCCTGTTTGGGGCGAGGCTGTGTTTAGAACCTTACAATTAGCATGTGATGTCTGTCAAGTTTGAAATACAAATACATATTGTCTTGGCAAGGCTGATATCTAGCAGAAAATCTCAATAGTCTCTCTGAAAAGCATGTTTCCTCAATTTTCTTTTAAATCTAAGCACTGAGGGAAAACATGAAGAGGCTTCTAACACCTTTACTTCTTTCCACCCCACAAAATGAAGCATTAGTCTTTTTCAGGTCTTATAACTACAACTATATAAGTATGGTACCTTTTTTCCCTCCCACAATTCTATATTTTGTGTTGCATATCCTGTCTAGGTTGGAAACAAAAATTTGAGATTTTCAGTATTTTTGATTCCAGTTCACTGTCCAGAATGTTTGTGCATGAAATCCTCTGTTTGGAATCTTAGATGGGCTTCTGGTTCTGCAAGCAGGCAAAAAAGATTATGCCACTTAGAAAAGGGAAAAGTCTGGGAGCTTATCAGGTCCTTGTCTAGAACTGACTGTCACCTAAAATTTTAGTCAAATCCCTTTAAAAGCACATTAATTTCCCTGAACATAATTTCAGTGATTGTAGCTGCCACATTTTGTAGAGATAGAAGATATTCCTTGTCAGTGATAGCAGTGTATTTTCCCTGGGGCTTGGCCCAGGAGTGAGTGGGTGTCCATGGGGTGTCCTTTGTGTCCCACACATAGGGCATCAGCATCAGCACAGAGAGGGGGAAGTTTTCCAGCTAGCCTTTGGGAACAGCAGCTGTTAGTCTTTCTGAAACTTTGAACTACATGTTAAGGGAGGAACAGTGTGATGTCATGGCAACTCTGACTGGACAGCCTTTTTTTTTTTTTTTTTTTTTTTTTTTTTTTTGCTGTGCCCCACTTGCTAGGGATGAAAGTAAAGAAGATTGATTTTCTCTTAGGTCTGGAGTCATCCCATCTAGCTTCAGGCATGCAGCTGAGATAACTTGTGGCCATTTAGCTGCAGAAATGTTGCAGAACTTTCAAAGGGCTCAAGCCACCAGACCTCACCTAGAGATACCTCCCTTTCCCTGTTTAAGCAGAAAACTAGGCTTTGTTCTCTGGCTTAGGTGAGTCAGCACCATGCCTAACGTAGGAGGGAACCAATCTGGGAGTTTCCTGGGGCACCACAGTGGTCAGAGGTGACTGGGAAGAGCATGAGGAGTGGTTATCTCATGGGCATTCCCATCAGCATGAGCATAGCAGGGTTTGGTGATGCCAACCCAGGATGGTGCTGGACTGTCGGGCTTCCTTAGCAGCTCTCAGGTGGCCCTGGGGCCGTGTCCAGCTGGTTGAATGTGTCTGGGTTTTTTTTGGTGTGGCCATGCCAAGTCTCCTTGCCAGCAGAAATGCAGACTGGTTCAGTCTGATATAAAACAGGTCATGCCCATTGCCACAGAACGAGGAATGGACTGAAGCAGGAGGGGATGTCTAGCTCTCAGTCACATCACTTCTTGTAAGGCCACCGTTTCTGTGTGGCACTGAAGGTGAACCACAGAAAAACTGACAATCTGGAGACAGTGAATACAGAAATTTGTGAGGCACATACCCAGAGTACAGTCTGTTAGTACTGTCACAGGTGTTTCTGCTCTCTTGTCTACCTGATTTTCAGTTACATGTTTGAAGAAACTCTATGCTTTGGCTCAAATATATTCTTTCTCAGACCAAGAATGTAATATTTAGGAACCAGTTAGAGGTTCAGGTGGAACTGTGGTTTCAGTTGTATTCTGGACCTCAACATCCTCTGCTAGAGGAGAAGTTTTTATCTAAGACTTTTTCAGCTGGGTCATAAAATATTACTATTTTAAGGTCTTGTTCAATAAGCATAGTATTTTAACAAAATGTGATTGTGAGCATGGAATAAATACTATTTTTGGGGGAAGTACCTGTCTATTCAGTTGGAACCAGCTGAGGATGTTACTTTTTCTTTTTGCAATGAATACCTTGATCACTCTCAATCAGCCTGTAGTTAAAATGTGGCTATTATGTCCCCATGAAGTTTTTTTATTTTTTCTAAAGTTGCTAATTATGTGCCCATCAGAATAATGGAAAGAGTAATTATCCTTATAGTGCTTAGTGACATTGAAACCTCTATTATTCTGTGATTGGAGCTGCATAATTAGAGATAATTGCTGCAACTGTATTGTCTGTTCAAATATAGCTCTACAATAATTACCTTATTTTAATTAAATATGTTTGGGATTTAAGTGGATCTCTCTTCATTTACTCTACTAAACAGAAACTTCATTAAGGTATAAAAATGCTTTATGTTGCGAACTAACCTCTGATTTAACACATCACCTATTGATTTCACCTAATGTGATTTTACTTGTTCTGTTTGAAAATGGCTCAAATCCAGTTAATTAAATATTAAAAAAAAAAGCATCTCTGTGTCCCAAGGCTGGAGATCAGAATGAAAATCCCAAAAATCTCTTGTTGTAGAGCTGTAAGACAGTGCCTTAAGGCTTCAACTTTCTGGAAAAAACAAGTATGTTTTCCATGTGTAATCAAAAAGTTTTGTGAACCTCAGCACTTTAGTTTTTGAAAAATTATTGTTGTATGTCTTCCCTTAATTGGACTCTAGTAAGCCAGATGCTTTGTTTCAGAAAGTAGAGCTGGCTCAGATTTAGAATCTGTTGAAGATGTGCTCCATGCTTTATGATCTCAGACCGCTGCTGACTTCTGATTGCTAAGGAGGGTTTGTGCGCTGATGGCCTTTCTTCATCCCCTCATATGGGCTTATGGAAGCTCCTTTTATCAGCTTTTTCATGCTTGATCTGAGAAGGTGTTGGGCTGCTCACTTGTGGAGGGAATATCTGAGGCTGACAGCCCCTGTCCACACCTTCACATAGAAATGTCACTCACAAAATTTACTATTTACTTGCATACAGGTACGGCAAGTGGAGAAATATACACAGTGACTCTAAAGGGAGCTAATGAGAGATGTGAAAGACTTGGGTATCCTGAGAGACCTTTGCTTTAAGATGTGACACTTTGCACTGGCTTTAAGTTAGCCTTAATTAAATGCAGCTCCTTTTAGAGCTTCGGTAATACCTTCTGCTGAACAGAGCTGCTCAGGTCACAGCTGAGCAGTGAAGGTCAGTGCAAACAGCATTTGCTGGTGCTAAGATTGCTTAGTGGCTTAAAAAAAAAGTAAATTGAGGCCTCTTATTTTTTCTGGGATGTTTGATTCACTGCTGATTGGAACTGGTCAGTGCTCATCAGGTGGTCAGGCAAACCTAGCATAGTTCCTTGCTATGAATGACAGCAGAGCTAATGATACTTTGGGAGTTTCTAGTTTTTCTCCTCTTTATTTCAGCATTTACAAGATTATCTCAGGATTCATGTAAAATGCAGGAGACGTAACTCTTAACAAAAGGAGAGCAGGAAGTTGCAGGGAACAAAGTGAAGATAGCAAACCTTCCATATAAGTCCTGATATATGACCCTGTCTAATTTTGTTTGGCTTTACTGACAGCTTGAATGCACTGCACTGTGAGTGGACTGTTCAGTCTCATTCTACAGTGCATTAAAGCTATAGTACTACACATAACCAGGCTCAGTATTTAGATTGTGAGTGGTCTTGCACTGAACAACAGAAGGTCTTCAGTTCTGAATGATCATGTAGTCAAAGAGAAAAATATTGAATGCTAGCATGGTATGATATGTAGTTTTACTAATAAATTATAAAGCTTTATATTTTGGATATTGATGCCATATGTAGATAACACTTGTTAGGTTCTAGTAGACCACCTAGTGGTGCAAATATTTAATTAATGTGTTTACCACACAGGTCTCAGTATGTGAGCTATAAAAATTAAAAAGAGGCAATCTGAGAAGCGAACATTTTATTTCAAAATTTTACATGTGAAAAGAATTGTAATTCATACAAGCAAAATACTTGGAAAATAGTGATGTTACTTTAAGTAATTTCACATAAATTTGTATTTCTATTCAGGCTTAATTTGCCAATACAGATGGAAGGAGTATTTAAAAGTGAGAAGATAAGTGCAACAATTATATTTTATTCGTAAGGATCTTTGGTGTTTGGATGTAATTGGGGAAGATGAGTGCCATAATTATGATTCATTTCTGGGTTTGTTGTCTTTTGTACGATAATTGCATTCAACAGAATACTATTTTAATGTTAGCTTCCTCATTATTGCCCCAATCTGAAAAGATATAGGGGTGCTTAGCCTTATGTGCATAATCATATAAATGATTAAACTAAACTTTTATGAGGGAAATTGTCTGGGTTTTTTGTTGTAGTGTTTATTGTATTTTGGTTGGTTAGGGGTTTTTTTGGTGTGTTTGTTTTCGTGAGGATTTTCTTTTAATATTCCCATTCTTGCAAAGATTTAATCTTTTCCTTTCATCTTCATCCTGGAATCATGTGGGATGACCTGATCTTCTTTGATTCAAAAGGATTTCCACAGAGAAGGGCAGAATGATATGCATTTCAGAAAAATGAAAGAGGAAATCTTGATCCTTGTGACTTATTGTTATTTATTTTACCAGACAGACCATTTCTGATGATGGCATTTTTGCCATGAATAGAATTTTTTGGGGGGATGAAGGAGGAAAAAGATTGGTCCACAGAGGGTTTTCCTTCAGATGTCATCCATTGATGAATGACCTCATAATAACATGTTCTTAGAATCCATTGTTGTCTTCAGACAGTCATGAATAATTTGGAGGAAAGTGCCACTTTGTAATTTTTGAGAGCAAGAAAACCTAGATTTACTTCAAGATGGCACTCTAAGGAATTGCTCAGCCCAGAGTAATGTCCAATTTGGGATTTTTCTGGATTTTCCTTCTCCTAGTGGGGTCTCCTTCCTGTAAGTAATAAAATCAGCGGACTACATACTGATATCTAAAAATAATGTCTGTGATGTTTTGTGACAAATTACTGGCTTGAGTTAGTGGGTTGTGCCTTCCCAGTGGCAAATTACTGGTTAGGAACCAAGAAAGGGAAATGATGACAGTTTCCCTCAAGGTAGTGTTCTACTGAAAGCTGCATTTCCCTAAAGGAGATTGTAATAGCTGGAATTTGTTTGTTGTTTGAAGAAATATAATTCAACTTGTTATTTTGCTTTAGGTTTTTCCATCCAAATTCCTGGGATGTAATAGACAATGCCCTCAACTATCATTCTGCTTTAATTTACAATGACTTCAATGTCATTTTGAATGTTTACATTAAAAAAGGTGACTAGAATGTTCAAATTTCTTGCAAAATACAATACTCTCAGGGTTCTTTCTCTGACTGGTGCTATTTTGGATAAGACTTTTCACATATAATCTTCCAAATACTTTACTGCTGTGTTACTGTAGTGATATGGTGTCTTGGTTTGGAAAGACAGGTATCAGGGAAAAACTGGAGTTTCCCTTGGAGTAGAGAATGTAAAGCCCCCTCCCTCCAAATTGTTACAATTTTGCAATTAGGAGTTTTCAGGCAAAAAATATGGGATAGGAATAACCGTTCTTTACTAGGAATATTAAAAAATGCAAATACAGTAATACAAAGAAAAAACCAACCAACCAACCAAACAAACAAAAAAAAAACCAAAAAAAAACCAACCCAAAAAACCAAGCAAGCAAACAAACAAAAGTCCTAGAAAACCCTGACGGAGTCAGGAATATGACCTGACACCCTGTTGGCCAGGGTGTTGGAAGCAGTCCAGATAGGTCCTCCTGGAGTGACAGATGTGGTTCTGTTGGGGTAGAAATGATCCTTTAGTGGTGGTGAGATGAGTCTGGTCTTTCTCTGAGAATCCAGTGGAAAAGAGGATGCTTGGTGTTCCTACAGCTCAGTTTTTATCTTGGTAGGAATGGCTGGCTCCCCCCTCACTGGGTGGTGCATCTCACAATAGGATGGTGTAATGTCATGTCCTTGGTGAGCCTTAATGGCCCATTAACAGAAGACATCCCCTGGAGGGTGGAAAGTGGTGGAAGAGATAACAAACACTGGTTTTAACAGCTGGCCCATTATCAGAAGGCATCTGCTCTCCTCCTCCCTGGAGTTATGAGAGATAAGGGGAAAAAAATCCCCAAACATCTCCCTACCTGGTTTCAACAGATGAAATAGAACACACAATTTTTTGGTTACATAACCCAAGACATAGGGTTTTCTATAATTTTAAATGAAGTCAGGAGGGAAAAAATGGTCATGAAAGTACATAGAATTATACTTTTAAAATAATGGCTATCTCCTGTTATGAAAAAGGAAATGTGGCCAGCAGAAAAAAAACAGTGAAAGTTGGGACTCTAGTGGTTGGATTTTAAGCGGAAAGGCACATAGAATTGTCCATATATGTCACCTTTATACCCTCCTCATTGTTACTGGGGGCTGCTGTTATGACTCTCCCAACCCTTCCCTTCTCTGGACTGATCAAACCCAGATTCCCCAGCTTCTGTTCATGGGTAAATGCTTGTCCTGACCATCCCAATGACCTTTGCTGAACTTTCCCCAGTTTTTCCATGTCTCTTTGCCCTGGGTACCCCAAAATTCAACCAAGCACCCAAATGCTGGATTGCATATATTTTTCCTGGCTCAATATATCAGAGGTGCATCTGAGCTAAATTTTGATGGAATAGGCTGAGGTATGGGTTTAATGATATTGCTATGCAAAACTGCATATTTTCCATTCATTTGTGGGGAGGATGCAAGGTTTTTGCTTATCAAGAGTATGAGAGTGAGAACTTCCCAAGTACCTGTATCAAAAACAACCAAAGAAAGAAGACCCTGAGATTCTATGCTTCAACAGTGGGAGAGTCTTCTGCTTTCTTTTTCATAACAATGCAAGGAAAAACAATAATGAGAAATAGAAACACATTAATTAGACTGAGAGGAAAATAATCACGATATTTTATGATTTGCACCCTCTGCATGTGTAGCACTGACTCTTGACGCTACTGCAGCATTTTCTGTCAAGTGAAACTTTTGTTTGGAAGGAGAGCTAGAAGGGATCCTAAGCACTGATTTAAAATCCTCAAAATAAGACTGGGCTGTTGGATAGACTGGACTCTTAAGCATTGCCTGGCAGATTATTGAAAATTAAATGTAACACTGAGAAACAAAAATTTCCTTTAAATGTAGTTGGTAAAATATATCAATTTGATATAAAATATTACACAAGTGTTTTTTTTTTCCCCCTGCTTATTTTAACTTAGCTTCTCTCTAGTTAGAAAAAACCTAGTACAGTGAAACTTAGCGTTTGTTAGCAGCAGTTTATTTAGAGATAGTCTGTTTTTCTTAACCTTTTCCCATTTCCCCTTTAATTAGCATGATCTGCAGGTTTCAGCCACCCAACTGTGCAGATTATAGTATCTAGTAACTTTTCAGGCAGCTCTGCTGTGTTGTCTTTGGCTGCCCTTAGGATCTAACATATGGTTTGTTGGGATTAGTCAGGTATTTGTTTAAGAAACTTTTCAATGGGTTTCAGAAAGAGAAACTTGATGTGGGAAAAACATTAAAACGATTGCCTGCAGCCCCGAGATATCTGCAAATGGAGTATTGTGCAGTATGAGATGGTGCGAAAACTTCTGGAAATACTGTGACCTTGATCGTGGTGGTGTGAGTACATACATTCCTCTGACTCAGTCACGCTGAAAAGCTATGATTTTTTTAATGAACCAAACCCTTCCCATGCTTGCAATTAGTGTTTATTCACTTCTAATAGTGTTTGTCCCCTTCAAAATCACACAATGTGGTATTATTCTATTAGCAGTGAAATACGTGGCTCCAGGCTGTTGAGTTGAAGTGGGTAATATGGTGAGCATTTCTTTTTGATGCTACACTCTTGGTTTTCTAATGACAGGAGCCAAGAACGCAGCCAGGAGGTAGATTTTAGAGAATAAAAATCTGTGGAGGAGCAAGACTCTGATGTTAAGTTGGTACTATAGTGACAAGCAGTATCCAAAGCTCCTGCAGACCTGTCTTTGTGAGATTTAAGACAGAGTTTGAGACTTCTGTCGAATAGATCTTGTTTCCCTCATCACAACTAGATCACCAGCTTATTCCTCCCTATAGTTGATTTCTGTACTGCTTCTGAGCAGTACTTCTGCTTTATCTATTGTTCCTCTTTCAACTGAAAATGATGTTAGAGAAACTCAGCTTTCCATTTCTATCTGCTTCCAGAAATTAAGATTTGGGTAGGAGACAGAAAGTGTTCTCTAAGCTGGCCCTGTGCTTTGGATCCAGTGAAATGCACTTTGGGAAAGTGCAAGTAGCTGCTTTTCACATTGCTTTTTCTTATTTACTGCTGTTTGTTGTTCTTGTCCTACAATGATTTCACTCTTTTGACTGCAGATAACAGCAGAATGGAGTGGTTTCATGAGGGTCCTCTATGATGTCTCCCAAGATATTACAAAGACATAGATACTACATTGTCTAATTTCATGCCCCAGAAGATTTGAGAATTGAGCAATGAACATATAATTAAAATAGTTAAACATGGTGGATTTTTTTTAGCGTTTTTATTATGTTGAAGAGGGACAATAAATTCCAGTGTTTCCACTCCCCATCCAGCATCACAAAGAATTTCAGTAAATAAAACTAAAAATATTTTGCAAACCGTAGGACTATGAGGAAGGAAAGGGATAAGCAGATAATGCAGAAATCCAGTTGTCCTATTTAATTTCTTCAGCCTTTCTTTTTCTTTGGTATTCGTTGTCTATTTAGATAATAACTTTTGTGGAATGCAGAATATTTTGTGGTGCTAATACCAGCAACCTCAGGATTAAATTCACATCAATATTATATAAACTGAAAATGGAAAAGAGCATGTGTGGAAATAACAAAAGCAAGCTTGGCTTCAAGTATTGGCATTGGAAAAAAAAGCCCATTATTCTCATACAAGTACAATATGAAAATGCAGCATTTCTTATGACAGCGATGTCAGATAAGATTCCTAAAGTGTAACCTCAAATCTCAGATAATCAGATTTGGCCATTAAGCATGAAATTTTGAAAACTTTATCGTTAGAAAAATGTTGAAATTCCTGGAACTTAGAGCATAGGGGCAAGTTCAGAGGAAATGAAGACAATGACAAGAAATGCCACATTGGAATGTAAGCAGACCAGTTAGTAGAATAGTTGAAACATAGAGAGAGAACTCTGGCTAGAATGATTTTTCTGTGATGATTTCTCACATGTAAAATACAGTTCCTCAGTTTCAGTTTTAGTGAATAGAATTAATATGCGTGTTTTCACTTTATTTGATCCAAATTTAACTATGCAATTGAGTTGAATGTTTTTAATAGGTGAAGCACAGGTGGCTATTGGTTGAAATTTTCTTAGACATCCTGATCTTATGGGTTCCCTGATGGGCTGTGCCTTCTGTCATGAACTTATGACATGGTGATTGTGGATTTCACCTGCCTGTGTACACAATGTGGATGGAGAGAAGGATTTCCTATCCCAAGCAGAGGAGTGGGGTAAAAAAGGACACAGCTTTGCACTGAGCCCACTGAAAAGAACTGTCACTGATCTGCACCCACCACTGGGGTTTTGAACCCAAATGCATCAGCTCAATTTTTTGAAAGTTAAAGAAATATAGTTGCAGAATGAAATTTTGGCAATTTCATGCTTCTGTTCTTTAGATTTTTCTCACTGATCTGAAACAGAATGCTGCTTGGAAATGTTATGACTAAGCCCAGCTCCTTAAAGAACACAACCAATGAAAATAAATGTAGAAATATGGCTGATCAGCAGCATAAAAATCTGTCATGAACTGTTTGCTGAGCTGAAAGTAAGACTCAGTGTATTTGTGCATCTCTGATATTCACAGATCATGAGTACCCAGAGAAGTGCAAAATTGTCTAATATACACAGAGCCTGTCTATTGCAGCTTCTTGTATGAGATTTTTTGGAGCAAGAAACAAAATTTGATTTTTAGTGAAATAATTATACTGAATTAAAACAGAGTGTTGTGAAGTGAAACCATCTAGTCAGTAGTCAGGAACAACAGCATATGATTGAAATATTGTGCCCCAGGACTTCTTGTGTCACATGACCTGTCCTCCTAATTGGTTGCATAAATCTTTGTAAAACTCTCCAGTGAAGATACAGTACTATGAACTGTAATTGCAATTTATTGATATGGAATTTACAAAAAACCAAATAGGTAAATGCCTGAATAAATGATCTTCAGTGATTATTTATTCACCTTGTTAAACACACTGCAAAAACAACAACAACAACAAAAAAACCCCAAAAAACCCACCACAACTTGGAAGGAGACTGTAGTGAAAAATTTTACTTTCATCTAACATTTGATAAAATGGATTTCTTTGTCTTACCAAATGGAAAAAAAAATTACACTTATGTATAACAGCTTTTCGTAGATCTCTGAAATTACTGTTCTATAATAGTAATACATTGCTGATGGCAAATTTAGTAATGTGAACCTATTAATCCAATTAGGGAGAAAATCTACTCTTCTTTTTTCCCTCAACAGAGAAAAAATTAAGCAGATATAATATTTGCATACAGATTTTATGTACAAATACACAGAAATATAGAAGAAGGAAATAACTGCATTTTCTACCTCAAATTTACTCCATGTCTATACTTCTACTCCTGTGGAGTTTTGTTTTGTTTTGTTTTCAATTCTATTTATAATCTTGAAAGGATTAATATATTTTTGGTGCTCACATAAGAACTAATAAGCTGAGAGGTGTTATAAAAAGTGTTAATACTTCAGTAGAGTTACACTGATCTCAAAAACTCTGATATAGAGGAGAGCTGTATAAGAACAGGCTTGTTGATTTCCAATTACTATTCCATGTATGCTCATCAAGGAAGTTATTCTATTGTATAAAAACAGAAGTTTAAAACAGGGGACAGAAATGCTGTTCTGAAAAATGTATACATCTTTTGCTCATATTTCTTTTTCTTGCTGTTTGTGTGCTAGAAAGCCAATATTTTTGATCATAGACCTTTTACATTTCACATTTTCATCTTCCCAGGGTAATTTTATATTTTTTGCGTACATAAATATAATGTTTTCTGGAAGCTAGAAAAGGCTGATAAGTTTGTTCAGAACAACATAGGATTTAAGATATATTCTGACTTCCAAATTTCAGGGCTTTCAGGTTTATTTCTAAAACTAAAACCATAAAAAAGTCTGGATAGTCAGGTTAGTTTGGTGTAGAGTTGTAACAAGTTCTTACTTTTTAATGACAAAATTTTTTATAGGGTTGTTTGACTTAATTATCAATCATTGCTGGCATTTTCTCCTATAATGTATGTATAACATACATTATAATGCACTGTATTATAAGTGGTGGTATTAGAAATCTGTTACACCAAATTCCATCTGGAAGATGTCATTGGTCTGGTTCTAGGCAAGATGAAGTTTAGGTTGTCATCTGGCATGAGTATGTACATTTGGATTGTTCATTTTGAACAAATTGTTTAGGTTTTTCGGGTTGTTTCCAAAAGGGGCATCTAAGTACGCTCACTTTTGTTCTGATGGGAGCTGCTGGTTCCAGCACCAGAGTTGTGGTTTCAGAGGCTTGAGTAGCTTTGGGTTTAGACAGGCTGCTGCAGAACTGTTGCAGACTCAGCTGCACCCCAGGCTGTGGTCTCAAGGGCTGGGGCTGTTGCTGGTGGCTGAGCACACCCGTGTGACCGGCACGGCAGATGAGCATTCGAGTGGGTTGGTGCCGTGATTGTGGTGGAAGCCTCAGTGGGTTTGTTGCAGATGAGCTGGGTTTATGGTCACTGCCTCTAGCTGTGACCACAGCTAAGAAGATGGTGAAATTGTTCCTCAAATAAGCTGGCAAAGTAGATATAAGCTTCCCTTCCTCAGAGTATGGCAAGGATACTTATAAAAATTTCAGGCTGAGCTCTGAGCTCCTAATTGGAACTTCAGCCAACAAACTCACTTGATTAACTAGATCTTCAATCAAGCAAGGAGCTGAGCTGTGATGCAATCATTCTTTAAGTGAACTTCTCTGAAATATTTCCCTGGAGGTGATATCAGTGTCTCCAAGTATTTGGGACAGACTCATCTTTTGGATTTTTCCTCCTTTGTTTTAGGTTTAGACATATCCATAGGGTTCTGTGCTTTCCCATTTGCAATGTCCTGTTACAGACAAGTTAGTGCAAGAAAAGAACAGCTTCTGTGTTGCACTGTGAAATTCCATTCTAACAGTGGCCGTGCACGTGCTTAATATTAGAGGATTTATCACATTTTTGTATCTTGCAATGAAATATTCCCCTTTCCTTGATTTAAGGCTCATGAGGAAAGAATGATACAGGAAATCTGTCTAGCATCACTTGTTTTTGTGTACCTAAGTTTATTACACTGTGCGTGGACTCCTAGCAGGCTGATCCATGGCTGAAGATTACCTTTTGATTTAGGTTTTTATGAACCAAGTGGCTTGCCTGCCTATGTCTTAGTGTGCTAACAAGACATGCTCTTAACAATATCTGCTTTTATGAACCTGTGTAATTCTATTTGTTGAGATTTATTCTGTTGTGGTGCATCTTTTTGCTAATACATCTCTGTTCAGGATAGTGGAACTGTTAAAGTACTGATACAAACTGGTATTTTGGAATCAATCTTGTTTATATATCCTTTTAGACTTTGAGTAAAAAATCTGCGGCCTCACAAAGTAAAATCAGACCAAGAAACTATTATGACACCAGAAATGGAAAAACTCACACCAGAAGGCCTTGTAAGCTTTAGATCACATTGCTTTTTTATACTTTGATGCTGATCTGAGACTAAAGAATCCTACTCTTGACCCTGAAATGTTGGGTGAATTCTGAGTATTCTGTCTTCCTGCTGGCTGTTTGCTGTGTCTGTTTGGAGTATAAGCTTTGGGGGGCAAGGCTATCAGGAATATATAAGGCAGATCAGTGAGTATGGCAGATTGAGAATCTCTGCTGGAGACTCCAGGGTGTGCAAGGCTGTGGATTTCTATTAGGATTTGATCCAAATCAATAGACTGCTGTTGCTGATCACAAATATATTATTTTCTTCTCTCCTCCTTGCTTTAGACTGTGCCATGTGTCATTTTTCTCAGTTTTGGCAGTATCTAGTTGCATGTTTAGAACTTGCTAAATTGGCAAAAAGCATTCCAAGAAAGGAAGAAAAAGAGTATTTTTAATGCCAGTGTGACAGTGGTCTGGGAAAGCTTTTCTGTGTGATCAGGAAAGTCTGAAAAAGAAAAAAAAACCAACAGGATTCTTAGGAGAGGAAGAATAAAATCTGCTGTCAGCAGAAAGTTCTTAGTTCAGTTCCACTATAACAATAAATTGTGTAATAGGGCATGGTGCATTCTCTCCATTTAGGCAAGTAGCTTCATTCAGGTCACTAGGACACTGACAGCATAAGGCAGTGGTCTAAACTGTGATAATGGCACACAAGGTATTACTGTGGAAATATTTCAGCATTTGATAGTAGCAATGTATCTATTTTCCACATCCCTTGTACTTCCATCACTTCCTTGATCTGGAAAAATGCAAAGCAACTTGGGAGGTTATTAGGAAAGCTCATATTCTAATAGTTCCTACTTAAATTAGTCTGTTGCATTTTATTTTATGCACATTAGTGGATGAGACACAGAAGGAAGGGAACACAAATTTTTCTACAGATTATTCATATTTTGCATCTTTTTGAGTTTTTACTGCAGTTTGTGAATACAAGCAGGAACTTTTTAAAATATCCAGATTTGGAGTTTCGTGACCATTATCACTGAATCACATAAGATTCTGTATGAGTCATGGAGAACCATATGGGTGTTTTTCCTTGACTGCAAGTAAATCCAGTTTTTTGGATGCTCCTTTAATGAGGCTCTGCTGACAAGGAGTGGCAATTCAGCAGTGTTGTGGGCTTGCTGTATTCAAAGAGAAAGTCAACAAACTCAATATGGTATCACGGATCAGACTTATTTTTACTGAGAGATCAAAGTAGTGAAAAACTACTTTGAAATCCTGCATAGACTGTGCAAATTAAAGGTGTGAGACTACTGTGTGGTATGATTAAATGATCTGAAGATGTATTTGGGCAAGTTCTAAACAAATGAAGTGTACTTAGTTCTCCCTGGATTAAATGTCCTGCAGAAAAAGGTAATATAACTGTATGCTTTTGATATTTGAGGAAATGTGTTTAGCAAGTCAGGAGAAAAATATTGTGCCCATAGTGTCAAGGTTGGAAGAGTTTGAAAAAAATACACATCTAATTTTTTGCATTCTTAAGTCTCGTGCAAATCCTTGTTTTAAAACTCTAGCTTTAATAAGGGGAGGAATAAAAAGTCATTGAAAGAAGTGGAAAAATGTGAAGGAAAAGTCTCCAGGAGAAGGATAAAGATCTGATACTTTGTAACATATCCTCCAGGTGTCATCAGAGAGATAAATTAAATTTTCTGTCTTTCGAATGAAGTTTGACAAGTAATTCGGCCAGCACATACACCACTGGGAACAGTAAACTATGCACTAAGAGAAACTGTGTATTTTCAGTGTTAAAAATGTTAACATGTTACTTTGTAAGCAGAACGAGAGAAGTCAAAGGACAAAATCTGTTAGAGAGCTACTGTGCCAGTAGCTGTGGTATGAGGGGAATGCAAATGGCAGCAGCCTGCTGTGCCAGCACCCTCCCAGAAATGCAGATAGCCAGGCAGTCTTTATGGAGTCACTGAAACTTCTGCATTTCTCCTGTTGATAACACACTCTATTTCTCCTTGACATTGTTAGGAAGGCAGATGCTGAAGCAGATATTATATTGGAACCTTATATTGGACACTGTGTTCTTCCAGTGTGCAGTGCAGGGTAAGCCTGCATACTTAACGTGACAGTTGCCACTTTCAATTCTTCTATTTTGCTGTTTTACTCTGAATAGAATTGCATTATTACTCAGTCTCCATATAAGGCAGGACAGCAGATCTGACTGGGAGCTTGATAGTGTACTCAGTTCTTGTTGGATGGTGCACACTTGACAAGAAAAAACCCTCATGGGTGTTTGGTTTCCAAGTTCTCTGGATTGACAGCTTTTCAGTTTCAAATTTAATCCAAAATTTTGTTGTTAGAAATAGTTGTTAAATTGTACTGAAAAGAATAAAAAAAAAATTAGCCCTTGTATTTTTCTTCTCCACAGCTCTGTATGTGTGGGATTTTATGATCTTCATCATGTATCTGGGCAGGCTTTGCCACATTGCTCCTCTAACCTGCCATGCTCAGACACAAGAATCAAATTGACTGGGGACATAAAAACAGCTAAGGCACAGACAGGAGTCACAGTTCTCAAACCTCAATGCAGCAAAGCTAAGCTAGTGTGGGAGCAAGGAGAGACCAACAAAACCTTAAATATATGAGGAGTCCTGCTACAAGTAAGGAGCAGCACTTCTTTATGTTCCTGCAACTCCATTTGCTATGACACCAACAGAGCCTGTTATCTGGGAATTAGGCATTAGATCAGTGTTTACCCTCTGAAGCTTCTGATAAATTAAATGCCCTCTAATCTGGTTAATTGTTTATGCCAATTTATTTAACACTGAACATGCTTTCCTCAAACAATTTGCAGTGTTTCTTTGGGGGTAGATTGGTAGGCTGAGTAAATCCTCTTTGATGTTTTCCTGAGGAAGGTGCTGTTGGCATCCTGGGTGTTTCTAGTTTAATCTCCACACAACCTCAGGGCTCTTTCTGTGAGGTAGTAGCTATCTTTTGCTACGTCTCTATGGTAATGCTGTACATATGTAGAAATCAGAACTGCATGCTCCAGCATCAAAGAAAAAAGCTGATATCTCTGTCATGAGGTAATATGATACACATCTCTGATAATAGGTAGGTGTAATGACAACAACTAGAGATAAGGAATAGTAGAGTAATGGCACACTGATCTATTCCTACATAGAAAATAGAGAAAACATGAGAAAACAACACATTACTCTCACTAAACCCCCCTTAACCCACATTTGTACCATCATTTATTTAAGTAAGTGGCTCTTATAAAATAAACAAGGCAGAAATATAAACACAGGGTAAAGAAGATGTAAAAATATAATAACTTCCAGGTGACATTGTGCTAGAATTACATCTTATTAGTGCTTAGAGAACTTTGCTGCTTGGTAATTTCAACAGGCTTACAGCACAGTCACTGAGCCTGAAAGAAGCACACTGTCTTTGATTTGGAGAGGACGTGTCATTTTGCAGTTTCAGCCAAAGACAGAAATACAGTTTTTAAATTTCTGACTGAGTCAGTTCGACTTTTTATTAATTAGTGCAGGCAAAATGAGTGGATGGAGCCAATGAAACTAAACCATGGCTCTTCCTAAACCTTTTGAGAACTGATTTCTGGATTTAGAACAATTATTAGAAAACTAATACTTTTTATTAGAAAAGTTTATATAACTATGCCTACCCACAAACACAGAGGAATGTTACAGACATAGACAAATGTTACATGTACCACTCAGTAGAATTGGCTGACCTATAAAGTAAGTAATTTTAAAAATGTAATCATCAGTTTTTTTAGTATAACATATCCATAGCAAGATTATTAATTATTAAAATATATTTCTAATTAACATAAATTTGGGGTTTTTTTATAATTAAACTCAATTTTTGTCTAGCATTTTAGAGTTTGCTCTAAACATAGTTTGCTCTAAACTATCTTTAGAAATATGCAGAAATATTTTTTAATCATTGTCCAAAATAAATCACATAACAGTTTACCTCTTAGATTTCATAAGTGTGCAAATTCGTCTAGCTCTGAAAATTGTTTAATAAGTTTAAATAACTCATGTTTAAGATGTGTGAGTGTTATAACTTTTGTTACATTAAAAGTTAAATTAGTTTAGTCAAAATTAGCACATATTTTTCTTCTCCTTAGACCATATAGTAAAAGAAATCAAGCTTAAATTGTCTGTAGTATATTGTCTACTTGCTCCAGTAGTAAACCTCTCTGTCTTTGGACTTAAGTGGTTTTGAGTCAGTGACTGCCATATAAAAGAGAAGCTGAAGTAGGGAAAGATATGTTTCTACTTTAAGTGAAGATGATCCATGTGATCTGGAAGCTTTCATTACATCATCTGCGATGTTGCTTTTGAGACTGGTACTTTTTACTAATTTCCAAAATTTGACTATATTAGCCATAAACATTTCCCTTTTTTTGGACTGAGAACATAATTTCTAACCCTTAGGAAGAAGTGACTACCAGATTTTGGTTTCTAGAGGGCAGCAATGTTTGGTATTCCAAGAGGGCACTGAGGAAAGGCTCCATGTAGAGTCCTGCAGAGACTGCTGGTAGGTGTTTTGGAGTTTAAGTCTGATAATTTGTCTCAGTGTCCTCTACCATATACCTAAACCTCCTGTGTTGAGGTTTAGCATTATTTATTCCAGTTCCTGCCTCTTGTGGCTCTAAGAGTCACTGTTCTTGACTTTCTGTTGCTCCTGAGGGGCTCCTAACATGCTCCAGAGGTGAGGAGCAGATTGTGTCCATTGTGGTGAGTGTGTGTTGCTTCTTCTGCAGCCTCTGCTGTGGCACAAAGAGCAGATAAAGGGGTGGCACAAACAGGTGGCTGCAGCCACCTCTGCCAGCCACTGCTGGGCATGGTGGTGTTCAGAAGCCACTGGCCTCAGGAGACTTATCTGTCACTGAAAAGTCTCACTGCCTTTTGGTATCTAGCACTTGGAGCCCCTTCTTCATTTGCTTGGAGATATTACCTCACTGTGGAAACATTTAGAATTTTAAAGCACATGTCCAGTAAAGTCAAGGTATTAGAAGTTAGAGTGTGATGTAAAATCACATTAGCTGAAGTGTAGTCAGCTCTGTGTAGACCGTCTCATTCAGAAGCAAAGTACCCACACAGGAATCCAATGAGCTTTAGCTAATGTGCTTTCACTGTGCAGCAGTTTTTAGTTAGTCTTTACATTCCCCGTGTCTCCTAATCAGTGCAGATTTTGCATCTTCTATATCCTTATATATTTAGTGCATACTGTATGTTACCAGAAAGTTTAGGAAGAGAACAGATCTGCACATCCCCTTCCAAGAGGAGAAAAATATTGCTGTCTCCTATTATGTGTGGTTTACTTTAAAATACGATTAGATTCCCTCAGTGGCCCTGTTGTATGCTCTCTATATACAGCTCTGTAAGCTGATTTAACTTCTGTTATTAATCTCAGGAGCTGTTTATGGCATTGTGTAGAAAAGCTGTAAGAAATAAAGATTATCCCTTAAATAAGTGTAAAGAAATGCAGGATTCTCATAACAGCCTAACTGCAGGTATGCACTACTGCTGTGTAATAGACCCTACACTTAGAATAAAGTTTAAACTATTATTTCTCTACCATTGTTTTGTGGGATTTTGTTTTCTCTGTGTTGCCAGAAGTCAAGGTGACCAGAGCTTTCCCTGATGGCTCAGAAATTTGGGCATAAAATTAAGATAAGCAAATTAACCCCTGCTTAAAATTGTCTGTGTTAAAATGTTAACATCCTTTATGCTGGGGAGGGATGCCAGTATTTGTGAGATAATAACAAACACTTCTGCAGCCATAAGTTTGTGAGAATTTCTGTCCCATGGGTGAGAAGTCTATGAACTCTTTAGAAACTCCTCTTAGAAACTGACTTGTCTTTAGAAACTTCACTTTATCTCATGGATAAAGGTCCAGGGTACAAATCTGTTTGCACTGAGTTCTGCACTAAGCCAGTGTCATCTTTCAGGACACTTTCCTCTATGTTGCTTATTTCCAAAAAGCCTAGAGGAACATAATTATTTTTTAGTCCTCTGTGTATCTGTCAGATTCCACTGAAATTTGGTAATAAAGAGTAAGTGTGGTTGGCAACACGTTATTGCATCAGTGAGAATTCTAGCAGTATTTCTGATTCTGTAGGAAAAAACATTAAATTTACAAAATGCCCGAGTATAGATAACTAACAGTACTTTACAGACTGGCCAAGTGATGAAGAATATACATTGAAAAAAAGTTAGTGATTAAGAACATACATTAAAAAAATGTTAAAGGCAGCACTCGGGCAACAAAGAGAAAAGCAATTGGGTAATGAGTGAAGGAATTCAGAGAAAAAATGCAATAAGCATACAATTTGTAGCCTGCTTGTATCAGACTATCTTTTAGACAATTTCTTTTCTATCCCTAGAATAAAGCAGGAATGTTGTTTATGTTAAACAAACACATTTAAAATTTTAGTCAACTTCAACCTGTCCACTTACATGGAAAAGAAGGAATGAATGAGGTTACAAATACAACTGCAAAGCAAGAGTATTCAAGGTGCTTGGGATTGAAGATATTTATATAGAATTTATTAAAATACATTGGTGGCTGGGTAAAAAAAAAAATCTTATCATAAATACATTACCTAGTCCTAAGACCTAGTCCTAAGAATAAATGAAAGAGTAACCACATTTGAAAACCAAGGAATGTCTGGTAGAATTTCCTTTGTATTATTTTTCTGTTTGGCATGAATTAAATCTCTTTGCTCAGAGAAGTAGCTATTACAGTGTACTGATGAATAACAAATACCAGGCTTATGTTTTAAAAAGGCACTTGTGATGATTTTGGGATTTACAGACTGTGACCTCATCTTCCTTTAGCACACAGTAAATTGCTTGAAACTATAAAGAAAAGGAGATTAATAGAAGACTTTGAATGTAACACATACAAATAAGAACGGTTTATATGTAAAAGAAAATAAAACTTGTTAGATATGCTGTAGTTCTAAGTGCATTAAAAATAGGGCACTGCTTTATTTTTATGTTTGAAGCCTTTTAGAAAATTTTGTTGATGGTCTCCTTTGAATTGGGAGGAGATGCTGTCATGATTAAAAAGTTAAGAGACAGAAGTATCAGAAAGAGTCTGAAGTTCAGAAATATTCTGTGTTAGTTGCACTTACAATCTCCCGAACTTGCTGATTTTGGCAAGCAAGACAATGCCCCACTCAGTTGTCTTACCTGGGCAAAAAGTCCATTTTGTGGTAGGAAGGTCTCATCACAGGCCTAATGAAACTTAAATAATTGATTTCTTAACTTGGCCTCCTGAAATATGCTGGTGGGGTGGGAAGAGGTTTTCCTTAGGACTTATGATGGAGAAAGCTCTGTCTAATCTTACCTTGACTGAGAGATGTTAAAAGACTATTTCTTGCTGATTTAGGCTCCCACTGTCTCAGTTTTCAGCAGGTGTTGCAGTCTATGCGTGGCTATTCCACAATTTATACAATTACTTAGCTTATCTCAGAGTCATATGACCACAGGAATATAAAATAACGGACTGGAAAAAGAGCAGCAAACTCCAATTTCTTATTCCAGTCATGTTTTCCTTCTGCCATCAGATTTGATGATTTCTTCCTACCCTGTAAGTAGCAGATGATTCCTTGTGTATTGCTTATGAACAACTCGACCTGAGTATTGTTATAGGGATTGAAATCCTTTCTTTCCTAACCTCTAGCCAAATCACACAAACCTTTCCTTCAGTTTAGTTTGGGATGCCAGGACTTTTTTGCATTAACTGTGTGGTCTTTTAGCCATACAAAAGGCCCTGGATACCCTCTGTGCTGAGGTGTTCCCCTGCTCACTGATTATGCATCTGTGTTTATTACACTGTCTCTGTAGCAGTCTGGTCTAAGCCTGTTTCATATCAGATTGAGAAATCTGGAAGCAAAGGAAGAAAATACCAGCCAATGGTGCTCAACAAATTTTGAAGGGGGCTGTTTCTGGATAGATCAGAGAGCATATACCTGTCCCTTTTGAAGACTGGACACTGTACAAGAAAATCAGGAGGTTTATTGCTGATATTTTCAAAGTTCCCATTTCAAAGCTCAGTGCTCCAGTGTCTGGATTTATTCCAGATGCAGCCATCCTTACATGATGACTGAGACACTCTTTCTTTGATCAGAATTCTTGTTGGAGTTTAATCTTTCTTTTCTGCCAGTCTCAATACTTAAATCTCGACTCTTGTCCATTGAATGAGCACGCTGCTGCCCATCTGTCAGATAAGTCACCAGAGGCAGAACCCAGAGCCAGAACACCCCACACATGAATGTGACAATCACATTTTCCCAGCTCAGTACCCTCACCCCGTGGGGCCTGGAGCACTGCACATGGTGTGATTATGGGGATGGAGTGCTCTGTTTGGGAACTCAAGAGACAACACCACTAACAACAGCAAGTGCATCTTCCTGGGTACTGTACTGAATTTGATAATTGCAAAACAAGACTGAAGATCTGAGCTGAAGTTACAGGAAAGACAAAGACTTCAGTGAGCAAAAGAATTGTTTTCTGTTCATAGAGGAGGTTCAGTTTTAAGGTACTATACAGGTCTAACCCCTAATTACTTATGGGATTTTCTGTGTGAAAATTTTGCTAAAATGAGGCTAAAGCATTTCTTATGATGAAGAGGAAGAAGACATAAAAGTTTATGACCAGCCAGCCTAGAGGAGGAGCATGGGACCTCATAGTGGTCAGCATCTCTCAGTAGGATCTCCTGAGGATCACTGGTGAGGTACTGAATGTTTTTTATTCTGCTGTCCTTCCTTCAGTGCTAAGACTCCTGCTTTTGCAGTGTATCTGTTCTCAGCTTACAGATGTTGCAAAGGGAATGGCAGTCACTGGTCCTGTGGGAATGGCGACATCATGACAGAATACCTGGCAAAATGATGAATTGAGTGTGTATCCCCACCTCTGCTTACAGGCTACCTAGCTGTTGTTAACCATGCTGAACACGGAACAAATCACTTTCAAGTGTGTCACCACAGGAAGGATTATTGTAAGGCTTAGGTGTGGACTTGTGTTCATTGCAACCTGCAAACAGTCCAAGGTTCTCTTCTGAAGCAGTGGTTCGCATCACAAAAAGAAAGCTTTTTCTTATCAAGGAGCCAACTATAAATATCTTTATGAGAGGACGTTGTCTGCATCCTCCAGGGAATATGAGCAGTAGCAGGCAATGCAGAACTGGATCCCAAATGGCTTGCCCAAGGTGCCTGCTTGGCTAATTTATGGAAATGTGTAATCATACACTTATGGCAGATATGCATTATTTTTGTGGGTTTTTTCAGATCTTCCAGTAGGGACACAGACAAAAAAGGGAACTGAGGAACTGAAACTGCATCCTAGAGAGCAAAGATGATTTTCTGTCTAGTCACCAGAAAGTTAGGTGTTTAAATGCAGGGGCTGGCAGTGTTGAATCTCTTCTACTGCAGTTCTAGAATTGCATTTGATTTATCTTATGCTCCAAAACTGTTCCTTTTCCTCTGTAGGTGATTATTTGACAGTCTCTGTATTCTCTCACCCTTAGCTGTGGCTGACTTGCTCTGTCACTATATTGGCTGAATATTGCAAATGAGGCAGCAGGGTTTTTTACTGGACAGCACTGTGTCTTTGAGCTTCTGAAAGCTAATATTTTCTGCTGGGGATTGTTTGTGCATGAATGGTATTTCTTACATGCTCTTTCCGTGGTATACTTGGTCATTGAAATTGCTTTTCATTCATTCTGTTCTCTCTCTGGGAAAACCATAACAGATTGTCTGGCAAATATGTCTTCATGTTAGCATTCAGATTTATGTGCAAATGTACACACTGGCAATAATATAAGCTCATTCCAAATGTTACTGAGAGTAAAACTTCACTGTCAGCATGTTCACAAGCATCAAACACAGGTCATGAAAATCAGTGAACTGAGTATCTGCATTTGTCCAAATATTCTCAGGGAGTTTCCCCAAAGTTTTTAAGCCACCACTGGCAACCTACAGCTTTTCACAAGGAATTACATTCAGATTTTACTTGTCCATTATTCTGTAATTACAGGGTATATCGGAGGTTTTTAAAAGCCTGTGTTATACAGAGAGCTTAGCTCTTGAATATGAAGTTTTCTAAGGTTATAGTTGAAGATTATTTTTAGCTGGCAAGAAGCAGAAAATCACAGATGAGAGACTGCTGTTCTACCTGCCTTACTACCTACCTCAACTTGAATTGGTTACTGGTATATGCTATGATTCTTCTCTTGCCAAAAAATGAGAAGTGGAGACAGTTCAGAGCTGACTGATACTGCCTACCAGTTGTTGTTTCTTCCATATGCCCACAGGCATTATTTCTAAGTCTAACCAAAGGTAATTTATATTTACTCCCTGTTTGTCAAACTGGAAAAAAAAACAACTCACCCCAAAATATGTCTGAAAACTGTTTTAGTACTGTTTGGGGTTCTGCCAACAGGCAGCAAAGTCATTATTTCTGCTGCAAGGTGGGATGCACAAAGGGGCGTTATTTTTGTGTGTGCTGACGGAGCGATTTGTTCCTCTTCTTCCTCTGCAACATGAACACTCCCTCATTCCACCCGTTCTTTCACTATGTGATGATAAAAGAGAACACAAGAAATCCCTGCCAGCCATGTCTCTTGGGATGGTGCAAATCTAGATGCTGAGGTGCCAACAGACACTTTCCTGTCAGCACTCTTGAGCAGTGGAAGAGAGAGGCGTTTCTTGGCCTCTTTCTTCTAACTGGGTGTGCGTTGTACAGTTTCTCACAGGTAAAGCACTGTAGAGTGTTTTTCTTCTCTGCATTGTGTCAGGAGCCTAAGACAGGCTTGGTTCAAGAAAAATGAGTTTGCAATGCTAAGCATAGCCAGAGACCTCTTTCCTTAAAACCAAAGAAAATTTGTCATAGGTGCCATAATAGCAGGCAAGCAAGTGTCCTAAAATGAATGATACTGATTTTCAGGATACAAAGATCCTGAAAGCTGGAATCTGTGTTGTTCTCTACTGCAAAATCATAGAGCTGGGCTTCCTGTATTGCAACTTATCAGCACCCTAAGTGTTTGTAAGATTAAGAATTTCCTTTTAAAAGAAGACTTGCAAGCAAAATTATTGGAATAGTGCTTCTTAGGCCACCGGTAAACAGCACACTAAAATTTTCTGGAGTTAATAAATGGTAATAAGCTTCTACTATTATTTTAAACATACAATTTTTTTAGAGCTTACAACCATAGTGGATTCAGTTTCAATGTTTATATTAACAATCAAATTAAGTTGCAATATTCATATTAATAATCATAATATTTATAAATCATAAATATTTATATTAATTTCAATATCAATTATCAGTTATTGAAACATTATTGAAACATCTACTTAATCATTTCAAGCTTTTTTTAAGTTTATCAACGTACTGCTGATGCAAAATCTGACTTCAGATATGGAAACTGCAATACTTTTGCCAGCTGCTATAAGATACAGTTCTACAGGCTAGCAAAAATATGTTAGGAAAATGTTATGTTGATGGTTAGGCTCTCATGATATTCTTGGGCCCAATTCATAAACTGCCTGAAAAAGAAATCTGAGTGTTGGGTATATTTAAGTGCACTATGAGTCATATATGTTCATGGGTAAATCCGTATACTGATATTTATGCAAACAAATCCTCTAAAGAATTCCAAGAATTAGTTAAATTCATATCTTTTAACAGAGAAGAGCCAATATGAAAATTATGTTCTAAAATGTAAGATTAATTTTCTCCCTATGACTTCTGATATAATTTCTATGGAAATTTTCCTCTTCAAAAGTTGTAAAACTGAAGCTCTTTGATATATGATGATGATTATATCCAAGGTATATAGGATATGTTGTTAATACTTTTTGTGGGGAGAAAAGGATTTGTTTCTTTCTGATTTTTCCCTACATTTTATCCTCCTCTTTTCATTCTAAAATTTAAAAACAATCCATCTCATCTGTGTAGTGATCAAGCATTTCTTTCAATCTGTACTAATGAGATAGTTAAAGGATTTAGTAATTATTTTCCATGGCATGCCTTAGCTTCACTCCTCGATGAAATGAGTCAGTGAGGAGTGGTACAGGTTAAGAAGTTAATAATTTCAGGTCTTGGTCCTAAAGGTATCAGCTTGGGGCTATAAAAATATCATGTTTTTATTGTCAGAAGTTAAAATCTTTGACCAAAAAGATTCAAGAAGAATTTCAACATCCGTTTTCTTTAATTTACTTTAACTAATTTTCTTTAATTTACTTTTTCATGCCTAATAAAGAGAGAAAATGTGCAAGAAACCTAGCAGTCTGCCTCCAGGACTTTACCTGCATACACAGTGGATGCTAACACTGTGCAATTACATAGTATGACATAGAACCAGTGCTGCAAAGCTTTATTTACCAAGCTTGATGCACCAGTTTTGACAACTTTATTTCCCCAATGATGCCTTCACGCATGAAGATGTGAGAATAGGGCTGTAATATGCTTGATTTGCCACTGTTTTTTGGAAGGATCTGGA
The DNA here is from genome assembly GCA_013400215.1 of Cisticola juncidis. Taxonomy (NCBI): domain Eukaryota; kingdom Metazoa; phylum Chordata; class Aves; order Passeriformes; family Cisticolidae; genus Cisticola; species Cisticola juncidis. Next base: position 1,240,676 of record VXBR01003872.1, on the reverse strand, counting down.
CAAGATTTATAACCATGTAACTCCTTTTCCAAAGGTCACCATATTTAAATGCCTTGAAACACTGCTGTTAAATCAGTGATAGACATTTGCATGACTTGTTCTTACAGTGAGAACTTGTCTTTCAGGTCACATAAATGCTTTTAATATTTTTAGCTTTTGTTATTCATAAAAATATTTACAAAAGAAGTTGTTAACACACACCCCACCCCCTTCCCATGAGTGAATTAAAAGTCTAGACAGGGTAGCTTGTTCAGAGCCTTGTTTCTGGTAGAAGGCTGGATGAGCTCCACTAATATTAAAATTTTTGGCTTTGGCCCTTTGGGAAGGCTGAATTTTCTTGGCATATAACAAATATTTTTCTACAGTGATATTGACACTGATGCAAAATGTACATTGTGAATGGCAGTTGATTTTGTGATGTTATAAATATGCAGTAGGAGGAGATATTTTCCTTCTGATGTTTGTGCCAGGGAAAGGCTGCTAATAGTAATCTAGGAGAGAAGAAATCTGGCAGTAAAGTGCATAACATAATTTTGTTTTACTTGATTTAAGCCTAAAGGGCCATACACTGAACATTTAACATGAAGGATGTATGTTTTTAAGTCTCTTCTGCTTGGTAAGATAGTGGCATGAATGTCATGTAAAGCATAATTCCTGTGAAATTAACATAATGAGTTTATGGAAGTTATTTCCCTAGAACTGCAGAAATAACAGAGAAGAATGGACATTGTATTAGGTCCACAGACTTTTCAGAAAGTAGATCTTTCCATCTTTCCATCATGTGGAATGGGAATGGAAAGAAGCATCTGCCAGCCCATGAGAAAGGGTAAAGGTTGAGTTACTTGCAATGTGCTGTTGCAAGACTGTACTTAGGGCATCCTGGAACACTGACATAGAACTGTGTTATTATGGCAACTAATGCCAATGTTGAATAGGAAACAAGTAAAGGCTGGTTGTCTCACTAGAGACCTGTCTCTGTTGGGGACACTGGAGGTTCTGTACCATATGGAGTATTTTTAGAAACATGGAAAATGGATAGTCAGTCTAGGTAATAAGCTGACCGTGAAAATGTGCAAAAATATCATGCAGTATTAACTGTAGAATGAATAATGATGAGGTCTAGTAATGGGGATGGTTCTACAAGAAGTGTGAGGTTGTGGTTTCCATAGCAGACAAAAAGGCAAACTGAATGTGAGGAATTACTAAAAGAGTAAAAATGGAAGCAATAATTATGCCATTTTCTAAACCTGTGGAGGACTCACACCTTGAGTTCTGTGAACTAGGGCTGCAAAAAATGCACAAAGACAAAGTGATTAAAGGTATAGTAATTCTTCAGTATAAGAAAAGACCACATAGATTCTGAAATTAGTGAGGAATGATAGAGATCTGTACTTAAAAGTAGCAAGGACAAGATGAATATCGGTTGCATGTGCAGTTTTTCCTTAAAAGAAACAAAATCCCCAAAGCATTAAGAGAATATTTAGTTAATTGGGTACTAGTTCAAAACATGATAGGAAGATGATTTTTCACCAAATGTATGACTAAACTGTGAAATATATTATTGCAAAAAACTGTGGATGACAAATCTTGGGATAACTTAAAAAAATAACGGGACAAATTTGTGCATGAGAGATGCCCTTTATGGGCGATTAAATGCAGAGATACCATCTCCACCAGAGAATCTCCACAGCTGAGCTGTAGGTGGCCAGAAGGTGTGAGACAGTGATGAGGCAGCAGCACTGCTCTTACATTCTTTCCTAACCATCCACTTTGAGCTACTGCTAGAAGCCAGATGATGGTGTAGGTTGTTTCTCAGTCTGATGCGGTCTTAAACTTGTGCTGCTCTGATACTCAGAGACTTAGGCTTCAGTTCAGGGCAGCAATATGGACAGTGTGCCAGGGAGACAAGAGACCCTGTCCTGTAGTAATGATTGGTAGGTTTTACAGCTAAGCAATGAAAATGATGCAGTAGAAAGAGGGAACATTTTGGATGACGAGGTCAGATTAATGACTAGGGTATGTTGCAGTTAAAAGCATAAAGGAATGTGATAATGGTCTGTGGACTGTGGTCTCTGCTGCTGGTGTTACCCTAAATCAGAAGTTAAGGGAAGAGCGGTGGTGTACTCGAGTTGGAGATAAAGTCTGACATATGTGTTGTAAAGACTGGTACAGAGAAGGCAATTTTACTTTGGTTAAGAAAAATCAGTAGAAATAACAAGATCTGATGGGAAAAAAATAACATATAGTCAATGAAATTAAAAGGCCATTGATAATGCACAGGGGAATTGAGAGAAGATTTCAGAGGCAGCATGTAATTCTGGTATTTATTGACTTTTGCCTGTTTATTTTTGTGAATTCAATGTACTTCTAAAGTAGAATTTTGTTTCCTGGCAATGATCATTCATTTTAGTTAATGTAGTTTCTCTCTAATGAGATTTCAAGTTTAAGGTGAATAAGCAGAATTTGGCAATTAGATTTTTTCAGATTAAAAAAGGGTTGAAGAAGCGCATGAAGAAAGAGGACTGTAGGACAGCAATGTATTTAAAAATAGGAACATAAAATGCTGGAAAAATTAATGTTAAATTTTCCTGGTATGATTGCTATTGTTTGTCTAAAAATATGTATATATTTTCATATTTACCAAGTGTTCAAGTATAACCACTGAGGGCAGCATGGTAAATTGTCATGGACATGAAAAAGGGTTTATTGGCCTATTTTTTTACTGATACCATTTGCTATCAATCTTCTCAGTTCTCTGGACTTGGTAGCAGAGTGGGTGTGAATGAGCATTACCTGCAGGGATGCTGGCAGGGCCCAGCTTTGGCAAATGGACTGCCAGAAAGCACCTGTAATTTGTTTGTTTGTTTTTACATACATGTGGCTGCTTTGAAACATTTCCTTTGCAGTCAGGATGGAATTGCTAAAACATGCTGGTTTGAGGGTTTCTTTTTCCTTTCTCAAAGAACAAGATATCTTTCCTTGTGATGACTTTTTCTGACATTGAATAACTAACTGGCAGGCGGGGTGGCTTGGGCATAATAGCATTTGCCTGGCAAAAGATGGAAGCCAGACTACTGTTCTCTTGCCAGATTCTGCCTGGTTTAATTTCCCAGTATCAAAATATTTGCTTGCTTTCTTGGAAGGAAAAAAATAAAAGAAATCAGGATAGAGGAATAAACTAGGTTTAGCCCATCAATTTTTTTCACTTTCTAAGCAGTTTGCACAAGGAAATAAATTTAAATCCTAAATGATTTTTCTTTACCAGACAGCCTATATCAAGATCATATATTGATTACAGCTTGCCTTTTTGTGCTCTGATGCTTTTATTGACTTTTCTCTTCACTGCCCTCTGTTGCAGTACCAAAGTGATTGGATCAGTATATTTTCCTCTTGGGATTACATGAAAAATCTCAGATGCCTTACAAATGCATGTATTCGGTCTCCAAATATTCAGTGTTCACATAAAATGAACAAGAAATATATAATTTTTAAAGGCAAAGATGAAAGACACTCTGATGAAAATGCTTCTTTTTCCCCTGTTGAAATATTTGAAGACCAATGAAGAAAAGTAGGAAGATTTGTTTAAAGCAGACCTTTCCTCAGAATAGAAATATGGCAGGACATCTGAATGTCCATAGGTTTTTTGTTAGTCTATGCAAGTCTGCTGAGGTGTGTTAGCATTACCTTTTTCTTCCCCTTTGTTTCTTTAATTTGGTAGAGAAGGATCACTGGCTCTATTCTCTTTTGTATTTGGTCTCTTACCCAGAACAGAGGAGAGGGTTGCACTTTCATGTCCCTACATACTCCCAGGGAGGGGTGATTTTTCCAAGGACACAGGTATGAACTTCTGAACACCTGAAGGTGCATGCTTAGTAGAAGCTACATTTACTTAGGAGTTTAGTTTTCCGATGTTATCTTTTCAGATCAAAGGAAAGAAGTGCTAGTCTTGTAGGTAATCAAAGTTCTAGAAATTTCACAGCCAATGGTATAGCTTTTGTTTGATTGGTAGCCAGGAGAATTTTCATGCAATGTCAAGTTTTGAAATGAAAGAGGAGGGAGGAGGTATGAGAGGAGCAGGTCTGGCGAACACAGACTTGAGCCTTTGGGACATTGCTAAGGACATGATGTTTCTAGGTTATAAACCTCTCTGGTTTTCTTCAGTGTAAACTAATTCTTTCCTTCTTTAGTCTTACGTAAGCCAATTATAAATCTTCCAATTTAGTATTTCAGCACTTCTCAGTTCTTAGCATTTTTGCTTTACACAATTTCTGTGAGGTAAGCATGAGTCTATAGGGAGTGGAGGAATCTAGTGAATTGTTTAAGCAATTGCTTCCTGTGTGTGGGAAGGTAAAAGTAAATTAGATTACAACAGTATCACATTAAGTCTTTCTTCATTTGTCTCTTAATCAACCATTTGCCTGTTTTCCCTGTTTTTTAATCAGGACAAAGAAGAATGTAGGTAAAGAGTACTTGAGTTTTGCAGAAATGCCTCTCCAAATGTCCCTTAAGTGGCCCTTAATGTTTGGTTGACAGCATGGTCAAAGGTTGGACTCAATGATTTTGGAGGTCTTTTCCAACCTTAATGATTCTGTGGTTCTATTTTATTGTTACTGACATGATCAAAATGTGATGGGAGATCCTATTAGGCTGTCTGACTGTTAAGAGAACAGATTCTGGATACCTGGAGTTTTTAGAGAAAACAACCCAGCCTGTTTCTCTTAGCAGTTCTGAAAAGCATCTTTGTGGTATTTTACATGCTACGTGGTGGGGAAAAAAACAACAGCAGCTGAAAGTTTAAGAAAAGTCCTGTAGAAAGATTGCCTCAAGTCCCATTTAATGCTGCTACAGCAGAGCAGGCTCTGTTTCCCAGTATTGAGAGTACAGCAATGGGGAAGCTGCATGGTGCTGGAATAAGCACTGGAACTTTCCATTGCTCCTTGGGGTACAGGGTGACCCGCCACACTAATGTGATACAGAAATTGCCCCTTGCTCTCTGCTCCTGTGGGAAAGTCAGCATGAGCTCAATGAGCAGTGTGGAGCAACATTATTTCCTTCCTTTTCAGGGTGCCCAGAGCAGCAAGGATTGAATCCCTGTCTTGAATCAATGTAGCACTTCACCCAGTGCAATGTCCAAGTGTGCAATTAACTATAAGCAAGCAAATAATCCCACTGGAGTCACCTAAGTGTCCTGTGCTCTAATGCTTTGCTGAAGAGGGACCTGAGCTTGCAGCTGGCTGGTTGGAATGTCCTGTGCAGGCCTTTCACTCAGGACTAACAACTTAAGTAATGCATAGGCTCTGAACAGCTCAAAGGATATGCTAATTCTTGCGGCATTGCTTAATTTTTGGTATTTTAATCAGATTGCTAGTGGCTGAGTAACTAATGCAAAACTCACTGATGCAGGGACACCATGAAGCTATTAGAATTTTTTCTCTTACCCATTTATTTCCATATCAAGGGTGTTAATGGTGGTGGCTACCACACAACAAGTTCCTTTCTGCGCTGTGTGAGCTCCCGTATGACCCTCTGGAGCTGATATTCCTGATGGTGAAAGAAAAAAACCAAGAGTGCCTACTAATCACTTGATAGGGAGCACAGCACATTCAGGCAATGGTGGTAGCAGTGCTCACCCCAAGAGTTTGAAAGGGTGGAACTGAGACCCTATTAATTTAATCAGGCTGCTGTCAGGTGCTATGCCTGCCCTCTGGTACAAGAGCAGCCTGTTACTGTCTGCCATTCAAACTGACAAGCTGTTTCCCTAGTAATTAATTCATTATAAAGTAATGAGTTTGTCAAGTTAAAGAGGAGGAGGAAACTGCTAACAGTAATAACAACAACAAAAAAGATTACTTGAGCTCTAGGAAGGCATAGTGGGGATATATTTCTTTCTTCTATTTTTCATTGAGATAAACAAAAAGATAGATTGTTACACAATAATTATAAACTAGGTGTAAATGATCTTTATAGACTGTTCTTTTGAAAAAGATTTAAGTGAAGAATAAGAATAGTGATTTTTTTAAAAAAATAGGAGATGTTTTCCTAAGATTTTAAATTTTGTAGGATTTTTTACTGAATAGGTTTACTTGTCAAACATTCCTGGGGAAACTTATTTTTAACTTGGAATTTTTAAGATGCCATATCATGGATTTTTAATGTTGCCCTTTTTCTTATTATTTTTTACTTTTCAAAAATCAGAAAAATAACAGCAGAAAAGCAGCTAATCCTTTTAAAACACAGTTCCAAACAAAAAAAATGTTTCAACCAGCTCTGGTTACAGTTTTGACTAAACTTGCTCTGTAGGCCATGTTGGAAAGACAGACTTTAGCAAAGAACAGCTTATCTTGAAAATGAAAAGGGTCAAAAGAACTGTTCCAGGCAGTAGAAGCTCCAGTGTGGGAGCTGTGTTAAGCTTAGCAAATGGAAAAGTATATACATTTCTTTTTCAAGGGAGGAAAGAGAAGAGAGGAATTGTACAGAGTTGCTTTATGCAGTTAGGAGCTGTGAAAATCAGCTGTCTGAAACCCCAGCTCTTGTGAACTGAGATTACAATTGAAGGTGCTCATATTCACTCCAGCTGTAGATCTGTCCCAAGGAGGAATAACTTCAGCATGGTCTTTCTTGGGAAAGTATTGGAAGTACCTGACTTTGAGAGTACAATCTGTGTGTGAACAGGAGCATTTTAAAAGTTTCTCAGTGGCCAAGGCGAACACTTGTTTGAAGAAAACTGAAATGGCTAAGCACCTGGAGACAATTTTTAGGGCATGGACACTGGAGAGCTGTTTAGTACACCCCTGGTGTTTTGCTGACCCATGATACTCTTCTTTTTTTTTAGTTTAGTTTTTGTTTAGTCTTTTTATTTTTTGTTTAGTTCCAGATCAGCTTCTGGCCTTGCTCCTCCCCTTTCTATCCCCGTTACATTTAATCAGCCTGAGTACTGTTCACAGCTCCAGCTATATTGATTCTTAGAGCAGATTTCAGCAGAACGTAAAAAAGGAAGCATAGGCTGCCCCCTCTTTCTTCTTTGACTGATGCTTACTTTTACCCTGCATGACAAAGTGATAGATGTACTTAGTTAACTTTCTGCAAAATCATTAATGCCACCCTTGCCGGTTGGCTTCCCAGGTATTGGTTAAATAGCTGTCACGCGTTTGTTCTGTCACTGCAGTTCTGTATAATCAGACCATTCATTTTCTTCCGAGGCTGCTCCTACAGAGCTGGTTTCAAATGCATAGATAAGGGAGATAAAACCTAGCACTCTTTCAGACAATCAGATTTCCCCTGGTTTTGCCTCAGATTAAAGCTGCAAACTGGTGAAAGTTGACTTGGGAAAACTGAAGTACCTGTTTGAATCAGATTGTCCTGATGTATGGCTCCTTCACCCCCCATGTGATCAGAGTTTACAGCAAAACAATTCACAACTACCTCCCCAATCCCCTTGACCCTTTAAAGGCCCCAAGGTCACTGTATCTACTGTAAAAGTGACTGCTCACCAAAACCAGTCATCTGGTCTGATCCCTGATGTCCCCACTGAATTTCACTTTCACTCCTTCAATCCTCACTGAATTCTGACATTTGCTAAGTGCTACTTAGCAAAGTCTTAGCTACTAAGATTACTATCCTGAGAAGGGGTGACAGTCTCAGTCCTAAAACTGGGCACTTTAGACAATTCCATCACCAGTCTCCACAGAGGTATCTTCATCATGATCAAGAGTATGTCTTCTTATGCAACTGACTTTTGTCTTTGTAGATTATAAAGGTTTCTGTTACTCTGTGTTTTTCCCAGTAAAGATTTTATATAATAGTCAAAACATTTCCTGTATTTTTTATAAACTAAGCAATTATGAGTTCTTTAAGACTGTCTTTGTAAGATATTTTCTACAACCCTGAAGTGTATGGCCGGATACTTTTCTGTACCTTACTTCATTCTGTCAACATAACTTGAAAAGTAGGGAAAAAAAAAATCTAACTCAGTTTTACAGTCGGCCTACAAAATACATGGACAAAGGTAAAAAAATCCTACTTTCTCTTTTGTCTTACTGTTTATACAGTAAAGACTGTAGACTGGTTTCAACACAGTGGGAGCTCATTTTCTCCAATTCCTAAAACCCTTTCCAGTCTTGTAGAGAGACAAGAGACCCATCTGTTTTGTGTGTTAGTGTGTAGAAATTGTGTGTTCAGCTGAATTCGACTATCCAGGTCCAACGTGTTTTCATTTATCTTTATCTAATTTCATAATTGCCTTGTAATTGCTTCCTGTCCTCTAGTCCATCTACTCCTTCCAGCTTTTGGCAGCCAACAGCTCCCAGTCTACTGTGTATCTGGTGAATATCCAGCAAAAATTCTTGATTTCAGGAGGATTTTGGACTAGCAACTATTTTTTGAATGATGCCAATCACACAGATATAAATCCCTGCTATGTGTATATCATTGATAATAATTAATAAAAAGAGTCAGAATCATCATAGTGAGGCTTCAGTTGCCTGGAATCTCTGTGATAGTTTGAAGAATACAGAAGGTTTGAAAACTTGTACAACCTTCCCAGCTGCACCATGACCATGGTGCCTGTGAAGAAAGTTACACTAAGAGAAGCTCTACTTTTCTTAGAGAAGAATTAGCTTAAATTCCCCAAAGGCAAATACAGGATCCTGCACCTCGGGAAGAACAGTCCCAGGCACTGGTATGGGCTGTGTGGGGATTTTGCACGGGTGGGCAAAACTCACTAAGATCTGCTCAAATGTAAAGATAAAGCTCAAAAGTGGTTGCATGGGTGTTTTGTTGATTTGTAATTGTAAATTCTGCAAGGCCAAAGAGTGCAAACATATGTTTCTAGCCAAACTTATACTATTTGGACACAGACTGCTGACTGAATCCAAGGCTAAGTGGACTTAGTGGCACCTAGACTTAACAGAGAAGTTTAGAAAGCAAGAGGATCTGGCCGAAGCTCATAACACAACATGAGGGACCACAGCCTGATTAAGTTAGAATCCATTCCAATAGATCATAGAGCTGTTGCTTAGGTACTGGATTGGCAGTGTTAATGTGTTAGCAATAAAACAAGTCATAATCATCCACATATCTGTCCTACTTCTTGAGTCTGGCCAAGAACCTTCTCTCAAATATTCTGCTATAGACAGTCAGATTCTGTTCTTAGACCTGCTGGTGGAAATTAGTTGAATTCTTTGTGTTCTTGTTGATGAGTATTATACCAGAATTTCACAGATAATTTCTGGTGCATAACATTTAGTACATCACATTCAGATCACAGTTTGAGAATGCATCTACATTAACCAGGGGATGGGAGAGTAATTTTCATACCTTTAAAATTGCAGTTCAACATTTTTTAAATCTTTTGATTTTTAGCAAAATTGGTCTGAAAATTTACAAGTGAGAAGTGTTTTATATCAAAAAATTCCCCTTTCTCTTCCCCTGCTTTTAAATACTTGGCTGCAAGTTTTGCAGTTTCTGTGGTTGTTGGTAGATGTGTTCATCCTGGCTCCTAGGCCCTTAACCAGAAAAATTAAGATTTATTTTGGTTTAAATGATAAATTAGTGATATAAATAAGCAGGTATTTTTGTTTTCTTTTTTACCTAACCAGTTTGCAAGAGTATGAACCTGATCATGAACATTTTGTTGAAATGATCATAGTGACGACCCATATTTGTGAATAGAGGCTGCATGCACATTTTAAGGAATAGAGATCTGTCTTACTATTTGAGTGGTACAGGGCTGGAGCTTTTTTGCAGGATAGAAATGACCCTTATTTCTTATCAGTTATTCTTAACAATTGCCTACAGTGTTGTAAAGGATTTTATAAAATCAGGCAAATTCTTTCTGAAAAATAGAGATTCAACACCTAACATTAGACATTAACATTTGAAAACTAAGGTACTTTACACTGTATCTTGCACAGTCATTTTGCTTTTGTTTTTCTTGCTGTAGCTTGTTTTTCTCTCCAAATTTTCTGTACCATTCTGTTCTGTTTTCTGTCTTTCAGTGTATTTCTGCTGCAGCACCTGGGTCTTCAGACCCTGGCAGCTTCTGAATGTCATTGCTTTGAAGGAATTGAATCCCTTTAATTTTATTTCACCTGCTCTTTCATGGAGGCTGACAGATGACAAACAGTGAGGGGAAAGAGCAGTATTAGTATGAATGTGAGCACCCCATGGCTTGTTGAGAATAATATTGCCTTTGCTTTGTTAAAAATGTTAGTTGTGAATGTAAAATACAGATGTCCCTCATATAACAGATGCAATAAACTGGTGTAGTGTCTAGTGAGCAAACTTTTCTTGCTTTGATTCCTGATTTTTCCTTCCATTCTCTAAACTATGTTCAAATTCAGCCATTTATACCATCTATGTAGCATGATATTCATGAAGGAAGTAAAGGATCCCCAAGACCTATGTGATGCTCTAAGTGTAACCACAATGGTTCCCCACTTTACCCCATTCTTTTAATTTGTACTCAGGCTCTTACACCATCAGTCCTTCATGTCATATTCTATACAGTTTCTCAGTGGAGTGTCTCTTGCCAGCACTTGTCAGTGTCTTTCAAAGGAATTTTTATTGCTGGTCCCTGTCTTGTCTTCTCACCTGTCCAGTGGATGCTCATTGTCCTGTCACAGGTGTCACACTGCTTGCTGTTACCTTGTGATTCTGCTGAGCTCTGACATGCACTGTCCCCTTCTAAAGTGTGCAAGCAGACCAGCTTGTAACAGTGAGCCCCTGGATACCATTCCAAGTGCGTGCCCCCTTTTCTCAGCAGTATCTCCTGCACACACTAAACTTTCTACCAGGGTTAAATTTCTGGTTTGAGACTTGGATAAAGATCCTTTTAAAAACCTTTTTGCTTATTCCAGAATGAAATAAATAAGATCACACAGTGTCAGTGCTCTATATTTTGCAAGGCTATTCCACATACAGATTCTGCTCAAGGTGTTGTTGGCAATCTTAATAAAAATTCTGTATGATCTGGGTTACTCAGCTCCTAGATCTGGTGCAGAGCAGATGCCTACTTTGGAGAGCACCTCAGGTCTTTGAACCAGAAGAAGCAGCAGCTGCATTTGCTGGGAGCTTTCCAATATGTTGCCTGTTCTACCTTTATGATAGATGGAACGGATTTCTTTATACATGGTGAGTTAGTGATCCCATTTATTAATCCAAATGAAAAAGTAATTTAGTGTTTTCTGTATCAAAATCTACTATTGCATCTATTGTGCCACACTTCAAGCAGTTTTTTTTTAGATTCCAGTTGCTGACAAAGAGCAGAGGGCTATTGTATGAGTAGCTCTCGAATTGCTCTTGTAGTTCTCCTCAGCCTATCTGGAAGTTTACCTGTAAGGTATGTGAGAACGTTTCACTAAATTTTATTCTTTTCTTGTTAAAAAAGAATCAGAACATGGAAAAAACTCAAAATATTTGAGAAGTCACTTCTCATTTTACTGAACAGTTTGGTCCCAATGGAAAAATGAAAATGAATATTCTAGTGCAGAATATGTGGTTATACCCAAGAAAAAGAGTATGCTGCTCCAAAACATAGAGCCAAACATTGAGGAAAAAGTCAGAACCAAGAAATTTTTGTTATGGCTTGAGACTGTCTTCACAGATTGTAAATTGCAGTGTCCCAGGTGTTTTCTCCCCACAGTGAGTTGTTCTGTATAGGGATTAGCTATGTGCATTCTTTTGATATGTGAAGTGGAATTTGAAGCATCTTTCCATTATGGAGATTATAGAAGTCTTAAAATGTGTTTTACTTGCCTCAGTGTTCTTGAGCATCAGTGTTCTTGAAAAAATATATTTCAGTGAACAGGACTACAGCTTGAAACATTTTAGCTGCTTTTCTCTGAAGCACTCATGGTAATTATTGCTTTGCATTATTATCTTATTGTCTGGCTATTTATCATTTCATATGGAAGATGATTTTGTGACCAGGTCTGATGCTGACACAGGGCTAGGAAAAAAGCACAAAGAACTTTGCTTCAAAAGTAATCTTATTTCCTAGCCATATTTATGGAGGACCCTTCAGGAACTTAATGCAATATTTTTCCCTGTAGTAAAACTTTCAGTGAGCTATGTATGTGATACAATTTCTTTTGGACATAGAAGCCTACGTTTCTCATTTAAAAAAAAAAAAAAAAAATTAGTGTTTGATAGTATCTGGAGGCTGAAATCAGAATTGGACTTTTGTGAGCTACAATACATAGCTATATTATGACATGATGGATTCTGCTTCAAAGAATTAACAGTACTGAAGGGAAGATCGGAATCTCAGTTAATCTCAGCTGTAGGGAGAAGTGTTATTTTAAAAGGTTTCTGAACCATTTCAGCTTTTAATGTCCCAGTATTACCTGTCTTATCAGTGATAAATGGTTAGTACTTCATACTTTTGCAAAAGGACTTACAGACCTTGCCTTATTCATTTGTGTTTTCTGAATGATGGATTATGATATGAGTCCTTCAATGTTTGGTACTAGAAGAAATCCAGCCTTTTTAACAGAGAGATTTGTGCTGAAGCCAAATACAAAAGGGCCAACTAAACCATTGGTAGGAAACCTATTCATTGTTTAATACTTTGCTGTTATGCTTCTCATGCAGAAAAAACTCTCACTGACCTCAGAAAGAAAGACTTTTAAATGGGAATAAGGTTATTCTGTTGGTGTAAAAGAAGATTTACCTTCAAAAAACATAGAGTTCATAAATATGCCTCTCCAAAACAGCAATATTCTGGGCATTCTTTCTTGTGAACAATAAGCATAGACCAAAATTCCTGACATTGATTTAAAATATAAACCTTTCCTGAATGGTATGAACACTAAGAAAAAAACAACAAACAAAACAACAAATGCACTAGATAAATAAATCTGTATTTTAAATCATAAGATTACTCTGTGGAAAGTATTTAGAATGAACTTCTGAGGTGTTGCCAGCTTTGGGCTAATTGGACAATGTTACTTCTCCATTAAATAAACAGATGGATGAAGTGATTCTTAAAACACCCATTCTTATTGGCAATAGTTGGTATATCAATCAATATCTGCCCACTTGAGAATAGAATTTTAAATGTTGATGCACTATTCACATGTATAAACATCTGCATCACAGTCCTGCTGGCAAAAAGGTTGAGCTAGAAACTGCACTTACTAGAATTAGATCTGCAAATACTCTATTCAAAGTGTCGGTTTTCTTGTCTTTAAATCAGTGCAATGCAGGAAAAGAATATAACTGAGCTACCAATGATGGCACTGGCAAAATTTTCGTGTGGAACTGCTGCAAAGCAAAGTATTAACTGCATGGTATGTGTAATCCTTTTCCTCAGTGATTAGCGATAGTATTCGCAGAATTCATCTTCTGGCAAGTAGAGAATGTCAAAAAATGCTGTGTGTGAAACCTTGATTAGCAGTTCTCAAAGCTGACTTCAGTTCCTAGTGCTATTGGCTGCAACTCAGATGTCTCATACTGAAAAATTCCATGAGGGTGAGGAGCCACAATTCCTTGTAAATATTTTGTCAAGGAAAATTGTCAGAAGCACCAGATAATATGAAACATGCTCCTGCTTCCAAAAAGTAAGTGTGAAAGAAAACCAGAATGGCTTATACATATGTAATTATACTCTATATAAGTGAAAGGATTTAAAGCTGAATCAGAGCTACATGGGATAAAATAGTAATTTCTTCACTGCTAGTAAGATCTGTAACCTGTTGTAAGCATTGGACTACTATTAAAGGAGATAAAAATGCCATATTCTAAAAATATTCAAAAAGTCAATATTGACACAATGATATAATCATATATTACCTCTTCCATGAGTGCATTCTTTTAAAAATTTTTTTTTTTCCAACATTACAGGCAATAGCAAGAAAAATATCAGGCCGAAGCTCTGTTTGGGTGAGAATCACCAGCAGAGAGGACTAAATTGAGCAATATGCATTCAGTGAACTCTCAAATTAAAGCCTAAGTGAATCCAAGAGAAATCTGCTGAAGATTGAAAACTGAATATTCTCTAGGGCATGGAGTTACATCACCACAGAATTATTTCTATGACAGGTTAGATGATAGTATTTTAATAGCAATCATTGTGCTATGTGTTGTTGCTGTGAATCAGAATTCAATAATTTAAAACAAATTCTGTAAGGTTTTGTTTCTTTTTTGAAGGTTAACATGATTTTAGGAGATCAGAAATCTTTGGATTTTGCATTGGATGATTGGTTTACAGGTATGTTTGATTAATTCATATCGGAGGTTAAGTTCAGACCTTGTTAAGAAAACAAGTTTGTTTTTCTTTTGCAGGACACTTGAATAATTTATTCAGACCTAAGTATAAAGGAACTTTGAAAACCATGCAGTGAGGTCTGTCCCATTCTGTGCATCTGCTCTATCCAGAAAATAATGATTTTCTGCATGAGAGCTTAATGACCATTAAAAATGGCCTTTCAGCAAGACCATATTTTTATATAATTGAGATGAACCAGGGTCAAAATCAGTGGTAATCAGCACTGGCAAAAGAAGTACACCACTATGAGAAATAAGCTCAAATCATGTAGTGAAGTGAAAAAACCCCAGCTCTTAGAACCAGAATGAGTCATCTACTTGTGGAATTTTTTAACATCTTGATCATGAAAAGCTGAAGACAACTCTGGAGGATGGAGGGGTTATACCTGAAGGCTTTTGCAGTTCTCTTTAGATGTGCATAAGATATTTGGATTCAGAATTCTCTATTTTTTTACTATGAAGTAAGGCAAATACTCAAGAAAATATTCAGAGAAAAAACCCTGCTTTGCTTTATATGTAGATTCAGATTTCTTTTGATCAGTTGTAGAGTTATGCTTATCATGTTTGAGTGTGGATTCAGGTAGGCTTGGGCAAGTAAATCCATGCTCAGATTTAGAAGTGTTTATGTGTAAGTAAATACTTGTTGCAGAATGTGAAGTTGTTTATTAGCTAGTTCACTGAATCAGAAAAGGTCCATTTTACAGAAACTCCTCTACCACCTTATGATGCAGCCGTGTCCTCTTTGGTGTCCTGTTGCAGCTGCTTTATGATCAAAACAGGTATTGCAGAGTGATGCCAGGTCCCTGCAGGTGCTGCAGTGTGGAGTGTGAGAGCTGGGGAAGAATCCTGTCCTTCCAGGAGAGAAACCCTTCCTGTGTGACTGTGTTTCCTCTCCTGTCTGTGGGTGCTTCAGAGACAGTGCAGGGTAAGAAGGGGCAAGGCTCTTGGGACACCTTAGATGAAGAGAACTCCTGGAGGAAAGTAAAATGTTGCAAGGGCAGGGCTGTCTTTTTCTTACTGTGGTTCCCCTTGGAGCCTAAGCAGAAACATGCTCTGGGCCAGAGTAACCATAGTGGAAATGAAACCATTCAAAGTAGATGCTTTACCTTTTTTTACTTTTCTGACACTGGTCTGTGTCAAAAATTGAATACCAAAAATAGTGTGTTTTTTTCCACATCTAGTATGCTAACTTAAATTGCTGGAAGTGCCACACACAAAAGTGGTGAGGCCTGGCCCTTTTCACAGCCTTTCTCTTGCAAAGGGGTTACAGGTTGGTGTTCTCCATTGCACCAAGGCCATTGTCACAGTGAACTGGGCAAACAGATGCTCTGCTTGGAGAGTGTTCAGCTTCCTACTTGTTGTTGGTGCTTCTCTGTAGACTTTTCTGGTGGAAGAAGAGGCTCAAGCATTTTTAAATTGTCATCAAGAACAGACACTGACCACTTAGGTAGAGAGTTTGGCTTTACCTGAAGGTTGTTGGGGACCAGGATCAGAGGCCCCATCACTGCAGGACTTGGGATGCTGCAGTGTCTGGAGGGGAGGTCATGTGAAGAATGATTGAAAAATGGTGCTGTGAGTGGCATACTTAGATCTGGAACAAAGTGTTACTCTGTCGACTTGAGCACCTTAACTTCAGGGAGCCTTAGCAAGTATTTTTGTTTACACTCTCTCCCACAACATGCTTCATTTCATAGGGGCATTTCTCCTCAGATGTCAGAGATAGGCTCCTAGTTTCTCCTCTTCAGGATTTTCAGCTCTTTTCATGCTTCATATCAAAGTATGTTCTGAAGCATTCCCATATCTGTTTTTTTTTTTTTTTCCTGCAGTTCTGAAGCATTTTTTAGGCTGTGCTAACATGGAGGGACATGAGTTTACACACTCCCAGGAAAAGCAGAAAATCAACATTTCTCAAAATGGGCAGGTATTCTGATCTTTTGATTATTGGGTGAAAAGTGAATATAGTTTTCTGAAGCACAAGTTGAACAATGTGTTGCCAATTCTAACAGGGGTGCAAGACAGGACAAGCAGAGAAAAAGTAAAGTCTAAGACTTGACAGGAGCAAAATTAGGTGCTGACATGTCTCCAGGGCAAGATGAGAAATTTTGCAAATGCCTGTATCACTTGATTGTTGACACAGATGCTCACAGAAATCTCTAAGCACAAATTCTTCCTCCGGTGAATTGTTAAATCTCTGCTAGAATTGATAATATTTGTGCTTATGGGGTTTATGGTATTTCCTTTTTGGCAGACTTTAATAACTGCCTCTTCTATACCCCTAGAAAACATCAGGGGTTCTTTATTAGAGCCTAGGAAATGCTGAGGCCTGTGGCTGGGAGTCTTAAACATTTGTATTTATTACCATTTATCTAGCTACAATATCAATGTTAAAGTACAAAGTAACCAACGAGTTACAGAGCTGGAAAGCACTGAAATTCTTAAGATCAATTTACTCACTCAAAGAGAGTATGTCCTTGGACATAGGGACACTGATTTCTGACCAGCAATTTAATCCAAATTTTGAAGGATGCAGTAGGAATTAATGAACACATAGCCTATGGATAAAGGTAGGAATTCCTCCCTGGGTAGAAGCTGGATTTGCTACAACAAATATTGCAGTTTGTGAAATCCAGCCCTTGCAACTCAAGTGCAAATATTAATATTTAGTTTTAAATATTTTCCACTATTACCTAGCAACAGAAGACACAAGGCTCTCTGTTATGATCCAATTATTTTGACTACTAGAGAGATGCCTCTGCTCAAACTAAGGTGCAAATGAGACCATATGCTGAAGTGAATAGTATGAATTTTATTCAAAAGGGAATGCAAGAAATAATTAGAAATATAGTCACCATCCCTGTGGATCCTGCAACATCCCATTTGTCCCTCTTCACTCTGGTCTTCTTGGTGGTGGGATCCTGTGAAACATAGACTTCCAGGGCTTCGTATACATTCAGGTACTCATGGGGATGTCAAGCACCTCCCTTGTAGGAGGAGAGTTTTCCCCTGTCTTTTGCAGAACTCTGGATCTCTTGCAGCACTGAGTCCTGAGCAGTTCTCAGGTGGAAGGCCTCAGGAATGAGGCAGTGGACTATGGCTTGCCAGACCCAGCTGAGTTTGCTTTCCTTGTGGATTCATGCTCCTCCCCCAGCCCTCTTTGCTTCTTAGACCTGAGAAAATTGAACAATGCTACTACCTTTATTTTTTTCTCAAGTGCCTGTCAGGTGGCTTAACTCACAGTCCAAATTCCTGGAATCCAGAAGGCATGTTTTGGGACTGGTTGTTCAGTTGCTGCAGATGAGCAGTTGCTTCTTTATATAGCTTGCCACAGTGGGCAAAATCCTTTGTTGATCCTAGCAGTACTTGAAACATTAGCCATTGCTATTGCTCACACTCTCCCATTAAATTTAAATGCAATCTTTTATGCAATTATAACCATTTATAATTCATCTTTTATGCAATCATAACCATTTATAATTCATAAAGTACAAGTTGTAGTTAACCAATTAAACTGCAGAATAATTACTTAATACAAGAAATAAAAAAAGAGACTAGTGTAGAAAGAAACAAGTAATTAACTAACTATGAATGCATTTAAGATGGAAATTAATTAAATGCTTTTTTGTTCTGGGAATAGTAATTCTGGACCAGCTTCCCAACTGTACCACAATGGCAACCAGCATACAATTATTTTAAGAGCTTTCCAAAATTATTACTCAAAAAGCTTGGCTGCACAAAATAGCAGAGAAGTGATCTTTTATCTGTCAGAGTTCCTTGTCAAGCCTTAAATCTGTGTATTTGTTTCTTTACAAGTTCTTTGCACCAATACATGACTAAAAGAATAATACAGAATTACATGTGCTAACTAGTGCTAGGCTCTACCAAATGAGGTTTCTTTGCAAAATTTGTTGGCGTCATATTGCTTTCAGAAGATTAAATGTCTTCTTTTCTTGTAGAAGAATACCTATTTAGTTAGAGCTATTTGACTTTTGTTGCATTGTATTTTCCATCTTCTAACTACATCTGAAGAGAGTACATCCTTTCCCTTTGTTCTCTCATGCACAAAGCTTTCAAAAATAGAAAGAAAAGAGTGCTATCAGAAAATGAAATAGAGTTCACCTTCAAAGTATTGCATGTGACTGAAAAGAAAATAATTCTATTTCACAGAGTGATGTATTTTCAGTGCTTTTTCTATCTGCAGATTTACAGTCATGTCAGAAAAGTAACTTGAAATCTATAGCAAGGAAGGAGAGGGACGATATCTGTACCTCCTTCTGGAACATATTATTACCAAATATCTTGAGTCCCTAGATTATTTGTTCATTGGATGCAGCACGAAGATTTTCTTTGACCTTAGACCTTTTGAGTTTCAAAAGGCCTGAATCAGCAAAGAAAACCTCTCCAACCACACAAATGCAAATAATAACAGTTTAGAAGAGCACACTGGCCATGAAACCCAGTTAGCTCAACAGAGCCCAAGTATTGCTTAAATATGAGTATATGGGTCTGAATCACTGAATATAATATATATTGCACCACTTTGGAAACCTTTGGGCTAGAGAAAAAAGTAATGAGGAATACTCTTTCATTTTTACTTTCAAGGAGTTCAGTGAGATAACTAAGTTTATTAGAGGAACTAAGAAGACAATGTTATCCATTCCGCTTGATACCTTTCAAGCTGCAATTACATAACTGATGTCTGATACCAGACATTAAACCACACATGCCCCAAATCTTACCTGAACTTATGCTAAAATTAGTACATTTGACAAGATCTGAGGAATTCAGGTGTGAAAAATATGCACTTTGAAAAAATCTTCTATGTAATTTTGAAAGGCCTGTTCAATCTGCAAATCTGTCTAAAAGTGTGATTTGTGCTGAATGAAACGTTCACAGTTTAATGTAAAGAAGTTCCTGGAAACTGAGTGCATACAATCTTCTGGAATTCAACCATGGGAAGTGCAGGATTCTACACTGGGGAGGAAGAGCCCCCTGCACCAGTACAGGCTGGGGTCTGACCTGCTGGAAAGCAGCTCTGTGGAGAAGGACCTGGGAATCTTGGTGGACAACAAGCTATCCATGAGCCAGCAGCATGTCCTTGTGGCCAAGAATGCCAATGGAATCCCGGGGTGCATTAGGAAGGGCATTGCCAGCAGGTCAGGGGAGGTGACCCTGCCCCTCTGCCCAGCCCAGGTGAGGCACACCTGCAGTGCTGTGTCCAGTTCTGGGCTCCTCGGGACAAGAGTGGCTCCAGTTGAGGTAACAAAGATGACTGAGCTCTGGAGCATCTCTCTTACGAGGAAAGGCTGAGGGAGCTGGGCCTGTTCAGCCTCGAGAAGAGGCACTGAGAGGGGACCTCATCCATGGCTGTATCTGCAGGGAGGTGCCCAGGGGATGGAGGCAGGCTCTGCTCGGTGGTGTTGAGCAACAGGACAGGGGGCAAAGGGCAGGAACTGATGCACAGAGAGTTCCACCTGAACACGAGGAAGAAGTTCCTTACTGGCCAGGTGACTGAGAACTGGAACAGATTGCCCAGAAAGGCTGTGGAGTCTCCCTGACTGGAGACATTCCATAACTGTGTGGACAAAATCCTGTGCAATGTGCTCTGAAATGACCTTGCTTGAGCGAGGAGGTTGGATCAGATGACCTCATGTGGCCCTAACCAACCTTATCCATTGTGTGATTCTGGGATTAAAACAGAGGTATGAGTAATGAGACTGAAGGGTTAGATATTATAACTGGCATAGAGGAAAGAGTCTAGACAAACAAATATCTTCAGGCTAGAAGGTGGAAATTCAGGAGATGAATTCATATGAATTCTATGGATTGATATGAATATGAAGTCTATGAATTCATATAGATTTCAGAGTTATTGCTTATTATTTTCATTCATTGTTGAGAACAGAGGAGGAATTATATGGTTTAAATTAGACCATGGGCAATTTAATTAGATACCAAGGCAAACTTTAATAGGACAGCAGATGAAATTCCCCTTTGCATTTCAGTCCTTGCAAATATGTCAGGCTAGAGACAACACCCAGTTGTTCTTGCCTGTAAAGTTCTTGTCCTTGTTGACAAAGGTCTCTGGTTATGGATGCTTTGGTGTAATCACTAGGCAGAGAGACTCCTCTGCTCTTTATTGTCATGCTGCTTTGGCTGGTGGTCCACAGCCTTTCCTCCTACCCAAAAGTCTCCATCCACTTTTATTCCCCATCCAGAAGAGCATTGACAGGCTAATAATGACTCCCCAAATCCAGAGACTGCAATTTTGAATGCCTCTTACATGGGCTATGTGAGGAGTAAAGATAACAGGCTATATAAGTCAACCCTAAAAGAATTATTCCTTGAATATTTCAGGAAAGATATGACCTATAAATATGATTTGATATAAGATATTTCAGTTGACGTGCTATTTAGATGGTGTAAATCAGCATTTTCATCTGGCTGAGTCTGATCACTGATCTTTTCTCCCTGCATCTTTTGTATTTTCAACAAAAATTGTCAGTGAGCAACACTCGACTGATAAGCCTGTGAATGGAAATCATGCTGAATAAGAATGAAAGATGGAGAAATAAGATGTCTGACCTTTAGTGATTCAAGTTTATTTTTTGGTATCATATATTCTCCAGAGTTCTCCCTCCACATTTTTAAAATTAACAGAAACAAATTGGTCTCTTTTCCTTGGGAGTTTTTAGAGGCCAAGAGACCTTCACTTTTAGGGGTTACAGTGTTGGGGCAAAAATGTTACTAATGCTGTAATGCTGTAAAAGGGTCACTCAGTTGTCTATGTGCAGGGCTGGTCTTTGAGCTTTTACTCTGTTTTGTTTTCTTTTCTTTTCTGTAATTGATAGACTTCTTACACCTTTAGTCCATGGAGCTAGCAATTAGTCATTCTGTGTTACTGTCTTTATTTTTTTTTGCAAGCTTTAACTCATCTTATGTAGTCTTCACTGGTTCCTTCCCTTTATTTCCCCTAGATCTTTCAGATGTTCTTAAAACAGTAATGTATTTTGCTACTAATTGATTTCATTTTTCTGTCAATGAGGCTGTAGTCTGTGTTAATTAGTGATTCAATCACACCCAGATATTTTAAATATCTCTTCTTGTCATAGCCATATCAGCTTTTTATCTAATTATTTTCATCAAATTTTTAATTTGAAATGCAGTAGCTGTGTGAGACTCTCTGGGACCATTCCATGAAGCTAAAAATTCAATTGACTGCCTTAGCCATACTAATAACTTGGGCTGGGCATGAGCCCTACCATATTCAGCACTCTGTGTAGAGTATTAACCCCATTTCATGAACCTGTAAGAGCTCACACTCTCATTTTATTTGAAAATCAAACCAGTTTTTCATCCTTCTTGGTCTAGATGAAAGCCAAAAATATGTAGTGCCTGTGGAGTCCAATCCCAGAAGGCAGAAAACAACTGAAAACATAATTTTTAAATGTCACAGTTCTGTAATTCTTGTGGGCTTTTTGGTCTGCCTAATGATTCTTGGATGTTGGTCATCGCCTCTGATCAGCAGGCTTGATGCTTCACATCCTCAGCTTGAGACACAAATAATTTTGTTAGTGCAGGAATTTAGAAGATAGAGAAAGGTTGAACACTGACAATTTTTTTTGGTCTGATAGTGCACAACATTAAGTGAAATTATAAACCCTTGCATAACCATTTCAGACAGATCTTCCTCTGAACCTATGCTTCCTTACTTCTGAATACCCCTGGTAAAGAACATATTGACAAAGGCACTAAAGAATTAAGCATCTTATAAAATCTATCCCTCTTGTGATCTAAATGACTGATGGTGCCTTTACATTTTTGTCAGAGCACACCACAGTAACGCAGTTTTATTCTCTGCCTGTCTCCAAATTTGGGCACTTACATGATCAATAGACTTCACTGAGTGGGAATTTTTCATTAATATAATGAGTACTAAAAATCAGGGAAGGAAAATTCAAGACTTCATTGCATTGTTAAATAAGAAAAAGCATCTCACAGTATTAGAATATTCCCAGAGTATTTTTTAGTATTAGAACTAAAACTTTCTGCTTAGGGCTGTTTTGACCTTAGTAAGAAAAACCACACTTTCTACCTCACTCTAGAAAGATCATTTTTCTCTTCATCACTCCTCATTCAGGCTAAAAAACCAAAGAACTGTTTGCACCCATTAAAAAGGCAGGAAAAGTATAATCAGTTTTAAATTCAGGTAATTGACAGTGATCTATTATACTGTCTTATTATAAAGAAATCTCATAGAAACTAAGAAAACAAGTGCAACTTTTTTAAAGGAAACCTTTTAAGTTTCACTTTTTGATTATAGGACAATAAATCTGGGTGTTAAAGGGATGACATTTTGTTGCATTTAGGAGCTGGCAACAGATTTCTCTCTTTGATTTCATGCCTAATGGTAAGAATTTCTGGATGGGTTAATTAGCTAACACCTATATCTACCTTTGTTTCATGCAAGGATAAGATATTACCTCTAGAAGAAGCCTCTCAAATGAGTGCCTTTCAATGTAGCTAACAGACATTAAATGAGCCTGTTCATAAAAAGGAATTCACAGGGAACTGTTTGAAATGCATTACTTTAGGAAGTTTGCAAGCGTCTAGAACAATTTTGCAGCTTTGTAAGTCTTCAAGGTCATGTGAGAGAGCTTAAGGCTTACAAAAGTTGGAGGGAACAGCTGCAGGTTTTGAAAACAGTAAAGGCAAACTTGAAACAAGTTTTATCAAAGCTTGGCTGTTTTCCTATCACAGGCGGTAGACGCCACTAATCTCTTCCTTTTGTTTAAACAGATGCTATTTGCTTGGCAAGTAGCTGAATTTTAAATGCAGAAAATTATTATACAAGGGGAAAAAATTGACTGGAGGTTAGAAACAGAAGGTTAAGTTCAGGAGAAAATCTTACTTTCTCTGATATCTTCCAAATTGTGTGAAGAAAGTTTTTCCCCACATTGGGAACTATAAATTCTGATATTTTTCAATATAAAGAAGGGTTTTTTAAAAAATATATTTTTAGTTTCCAAATATAATGATGGTATTCCCGTAGTCAGTGGTCAAACCCTTTGGATAGATTTTCTTTGCTTTTGATATTAGGGAAAGACTAGAAATAATAATTCAGAGGATCACAAAATCTCCTTCTGTCTCCCTTTGGTGTGCCATTATACAGTTCTTTTTTATCAGCACAGCTCGTTTTAACTCTAAGTCAGGTTAATCAGCATTCATGACATGAGGGCACAGGGGTTTTGGCCCATTTATTGCCTATAGCAAACCACAGCTATTTTTCCTCATTTCTGAGGCTGGATTGGAAATCCTATGAAGGGTGGCTATCCTTGGGATGGATCTCAGATAGTGTCCTCAGCTTTCTTCTAAGCCATCCAAAACATGAGCAGAACAGCATGGAGTCCTGATGCAATGCAAAGCTTCTGGACATTTCTGTCATGACTTAGGCAAGAAAATGATGCTTTGTATTGCACATGGAGGGATCAACCAGCTCCCAGTAAGTGTTAGATAATGTGTCAATAGCTGCTGGTTTTGAAATCTGCAGTGATTGGATTTAAAAGCTGGTTCCACCTAAACATATGTGTTTTTTCTCTGAGCACACAGAACACATGTTGCCGAATATGATGTGGAGATAGGGATTCAATCTGATCTGCTCAGCTCAAGGATGGGTTAGCTTTCAGGGCTGAGGAATAAAGGTTGTTGCTGGAGCAAGTTTTGCTTCTAACCCTCCAGCTTCTCAAATCCACACACAACAGATGGTACTTCTTGCAATACACTATTTCTTTAACATCATGCGGAGGTTTTGGTTTGGTAGGGGCTTTCAGCACTGATTTCTGCAGTGCTCTGTTGTGTTTTTTTTTTTCTTTCCTTTTATTGAGTGTCTCCCATTTGTGTCAAGACATAACATATTTAGCCAGTTATGGCTGCCAAGATCACTAACAGAAGTGATTCTGTAACACTTCCAATTTTAAAGTTGATTTCTTCTTAGTACTTTGTTACCAGAAAGCAAAGAAAAAAACCCAATTCCCTGTGTTCTCACCTTCATTCTGTATTCTGCTTTGTCCCAAGATACATTTTCTTCACTCCCTGCATTCCTCTGCTCCTCCTGTTAAGAACTGATTATTGAGAGATGCCTCTGCCTGAATTAAGGTGCAAATGAGACCATATGCTGAAGTCAATAGTATAGATTTTATCTAGCAATAAAATGTGAGGTAGAGAGAAAGATATAGAAAAGAGAGGACTGGGAGAGAGAGAGGGAAAGAGGCAGAATGCCTAAGGTAGTCACCACCTGTGGCTCCAAGAGTGTCCATTGGCCCTTCTTTAACCTTGGCTTCTTGGTGGTGGTGGAGGAGGTCTCCAGATTGTTCCAAATTTTTCAGTGTTAATATATTTCAGCAAACAAAAGAATTAATCCTCATTGGCTACGCAGTTCTGCTGTTGGTTAAATTATTCTCGTCTAAGGCTAATTACTCTGCCTGCTTGGTCTTTCTCTTGAGTCAGTGGGTTCTGAATTGGTGGTTGTAATCTTCCCCTGCCAAAACTGCTTTTTACTCAGTCTGAGCTGATTCCAGCACCACTGCTGAGCTGGCTTTCCTTGTTGCTGAATTCTTTATATCCATTATCAGTGATACATTCTTCTCCCCCAGCATTGTAACCTGCCCCTAGGCCTGAGATAACATTCAGACAATAGCATCACCTTTATCTTATCTCAAGTTCCCACCGTGGTGGCTGAGTTTGCAGCCCAAATTCCAGGTATCCACAGAGGCATATTCCAGGGTGTGGCTTCAGAGGTAGTTTCTGGTGCCATCTGTCCCATAACTTGGGGTGATCCTTGTTTGACTATTGATACATGTATGAGCAGATGTTTCTTTATGCAGTTTGCCACAGTGGGAATTTTTGTCTGGGTGCAGTACTCAGGATGTGATAGCCAGATCTGGCTTCTGCCAGGCTTGGAGTTAGCACCATCCATTCTGTGCCTATCTCACAGCAAGTCCTTCTGTGGCCTTAACAGAGCTCGAGACAGGCAACTGTGATCTTTAAGTCTTTACACCTCCCACAGGTGGACAGCTGCTCACACAATTCAGGAACAGAGATGTTTGTGATGACGTTGGGAAAGGTTGGCAGCAGAAAGGTGGTGCATTTTAATTTTTGAATTTGTTCTTGCTGTGCAGGTATTTCATCCCTGGCACAATTCCACCTGTACAGCAGAATGTTAATTTTTCCTTGACTGACTCTTATTTGGCAGAGGCTGTAAACAGCTTAAAAAACAACAACAAAGGAATGGATCCCTTGCTGGTCTGCTTCCGACATTTTCGTCATGTACTGAGGGAAAGAGCATGAGGGTGGGATAGGAGAGATGTAACAATTGTGAAATAATTTGTCTACTGTTACTGGAGATGATTTTTGAGAATTGTGTTGCTACTCCTTGTGTGCTGTTTATTGGGCTCTTCCTTGGGTTTTCAATGCTTACTGTTGGATTGTTCATTTTCAGGGAGGGAGATATTTCACCATGATTTTTTTGAATTTTAACTGTTAGTAGTATTGTAGTTAAATGCAAGTGCTTAGTTTTCCTTTTGTAAAACAAATGTGAAGAGTAGTTTGAAGGAAAATAAAAGTGAGACCCAGATTTTTTCCTTTCTCCAGTTATCCTTACTTTTCAGTACCATACACTATGAAAATGAGCCAAAAGCAGTTTTTTTATGTATTTGGCCTTCTCCAGGTTTGTTAGATATTCAACAGAGTCCTTAGATAAAAATCCTTAGAGTTCATTTCCCTTTGTTTATCTCCAAGGACAGGTTGTCATTTATGACTTCTGTATCTCCTGCTGTTTACTGATAAATTCTTTTTGTGGTGTGTTCTCACAGTGAGCATCAGAGGTACTACTCTGAAGCAAAATTGCGTAAATATTTCTATTTTTCAGCTTATGAATTCACCTGAAGTGAAACTCAGCAACAAGAGACATTTGTCTCAACATTCCCTCATCTCCTATGTTTTTGAGGTTTAATATGCTGCAGTAATTTTTTTTTACATTGTGATACCTTAAGCTCCATTTTAAGATGAGTTAACAAGGAGGAAGAGGGTTTATGAATTTACCTTCACCCAGCAAAGGTTGAGGTTACCTCTGGGAAGAACAGCTATTGATAAAGCTATGTGTCTAATAAAACATCTCATGAAATAAGAACCTGCTTTAGGTTACTGGGGACAGCTCTTGATACTCTTCTGATTTGCCCTGTAACCTGTCTCTGATAATGCTGTGACTTCAGACAGCCCTGCAGGATATGACTCTGATTTATGGATCCTTGCATCGCTGTGAGCTTTGGCCTCCAGTTGGGCTTTTCTTACCTGGATTGAATTTTCCACAGTCAGTTCCTGAGCATTACCTGGCTGCTAGGGGTTTTTTGGTGGGCTGTTTATTTCTAACAGCTGTAAGTAAATTTGCTGTTCCTGTTTTTAATATAGCCCTCAATAATACTTTATTTACATTGCCTTGGTAGTAGTTTCCTCAAATATCTGACCAGTCTGTCAAGGGGTCCACAGTCATCCTTTAGTGGCTGTGCAGGCTGCTATCACTTCACTGATACCTGTTCCATCTTGAGTGATCATATCCCTTTATAGTCTGTACTCCTTTAAGAAATGTATTCTAAAAAACCTCTATAGAATACAAATAAAATAAATGGTATTATGTAATATTATAAAACAATCATATATTGCATATAATTGTAAAATAAGGTTATATAAAAATTATGGAAAGAAAATTAAGAATATCCAAGATCTGATTTTTGCTTCAGATTTTGTGTCAGAGATACTCACAGATTTTCTGCCTATGGTTACGCTGTGCCTCAGGAATTTTCATCCTAAGGTTCAAATTCTCTCTGAACTGCATGCTAGAGATCCTACTTGGCTATTGCAGTCTCCTAGAAGAAATCATATCTCCAAATTCCTGAAAAGCTCTCCAATGTGGCTTTAGGGACAATACTGTCATTCTTCAAATATGTGTAGATGGATACCTCTGAGGTACCTCAGTCCTTAGTCTTTAGGGTTTACCTCTCCCACAGTTGCAGTCCTATGATGTTTTGGGACATTCCTCTGCCTTGGACCTCCTTGTCTCCACAGAAAAGGATTGTTGCACTTGGGTTGAGTTCTTCCAGTAAAAGACAGGGGCCTGGAGGACTTAGAGTTGGCTAAGGATGACATAAAGATAGTAAAGACTTGGAGCCTTGGAAGGTGGAGGTAGAGATCTGCAGGTTTTGCTGGATTTAGTCAGACAGTTCATCCCCACCTATTTGCATAGGGATGTACTTGAGTACCTGTGGCTTTGGGGGTATTTGCACAGGTAAGGACATGGCCTGGTGGCTCTTCTTCAAATGAAAACCTTAGCTTTCATTGCCAGTTATTCTCTCAGCTTGTCTTACAAACTCCATGGCTGCGTATTTCTTGCTCATTTTCTCTCCTCTGGAGAATATTCTGCTTCTTAGTCAGAAGATTGTTTTGAAAATTGTGTGAAATTGTGGATTTCCTTATTTTTTGTAGATTGAAATGCTCCTTTGGTAGATAAGGTGTACTCTTCTTTATATGACTTAGCTACTAGTACCTTACTGAGGAGGGACTGTTCCCTGCTTTGTGATCCAGTGCATACCAGGAAAAAATATCTGCCTCCATTGAGCCTTTTAGTGCCTCACAAACTGTTAAATGGGTGAGTATTTTTCATGCAGACAGAAAAGTACTTTCATACTGGTACTTCTCTCTAACTTGTGGTTCAGATGAGACACAGAGGTTTCCGTTCTTATATGTTCTGCAATTTCTTCCATTTCTGCTGGAGTGGGTTCTAATAGATGCTAAAATAATTGGATTTGAGGAGATTAGCTGCAGAAAATATTTTTTACTTTTAACTCAGCTGGTGATATGATTTTATCAATATGCTCTGATATAATTTTCATAGAAAAAAGGCTTACATGGTGGTGTTCTTCAGTGTGAACATTGAGCCAAAGCCTATTTAAATCAACAGTAAGTCAGTTCTGACCTAGTGAATCAGGACTGAATAAAAAAATTAATTTTCAGACGTCAGGAACTCCTTTTATTCTTTTACTGTTCTTCACTTAATGGTTATACTTGTTTTTGACAAACACATTATGGATTTTAGAGATCTCTCCCATTCCTTCTTTTTAGTGACCTGGGTCTGGTTTGCAGATTCTGTGCCAAATCTGCATTCCCTGTAAGTCTGGTTTCAGTTGTGCTGACCCTCCCATTGAGATAATATGTGTTTCAAGTAGCAGCAGTTGATATGCATATCAGCTCTAAATGTCCTGATCTATGTCAACATTTTTCTTTCTTTATTCAGCCTTTTCACAGAGGAGATCTTTCACTATCTAATAGAGGTAACCAAGACACCAATTTATTTCCTTTACGGAACTGAAACCAGTCTTCCTGAGCTGTCAGATTGCCAATTTTCTGTGTGAATGACTTTTAAAAGTCACTGAGATGCAGAGAGTAGATGCTTTCTGACCAACTTTTATATTTATGAGGCAAGGTTAAGAGCTTGATAGATTGAGACACATCTTAGATGATGTGTCCAAAAGAAGGGGTTATACTATGATGAAGAATAGATTTTCCAAAATAGTGAAGAATAGAATAAAAAGCCTAAAGTCATTACTTACAATCCAGACAATGTTCTCCCCCAATTATTAAAAAACACACAATATCAATTACACAAACATGTGCTTTTTTTATACCAAAGAACATTAATGAGAAAGGGAAACAATGAAACAGTAGAACTTAAAAAGCCATACCTGATTGAATTGATTCTGCTCTACCTGTTAGTGTTGAAAAGCAGCAATATTGATTACAATTTCTTTTCACTTAATCTATACTTTGCATATAATTTGTGCACAAGAGATATAAGTCCCAGTATCCCCACCTGAAGCTAAGTAAAGATACTTATAACACCAGGTATAAACCTGCAGGTTTACTCAACCCTCATATTTAGCAGTAATAGTGCATTTCATATCAGTGGTGTAACCTAAATTTGGGCCTTATCTTTTTGTTGGTCAGCACAGACTACTGCAGCCTCTTCTGGAATCGTGTATGTCATCTTTCATCCAGCCCAATTTAAAAATAAAAAAGAAAAAAAAGTGTTTTACTTGATAAAGAATACTAAGTTGTGAAAAAATATATGGAATTATTTATTTTGTGATGACACCAACAATTTAAAAAATACCTGACATTGCTTTTTGTAGTAGTCTTACATAACCTTTTAGGCACACTTGTCTGACAGTATTTCAAAGGCACAATAATCAGAATTGCTGGTACAGAGAAGTATCAAATTTTATAACACATTTTCAAGGCAGACATTTAGTTTGCAAGCAATTAATTTCCAAAGTTTTCATTTATGAGTATGATTTTCTTTGTGAGGAATACTTTGTCATTTGTATTCCTTGAAGCCAGCACAGATAATCCTCATCCTTCCCCCTTAGAACCTGTGTTAATTTCAGCTGAAATATTAGAAGTGCCTTGGATAGCCACAAAACCTCACTATTTTTAAAGAATGAGAATGACATTTCAGAAGGTAACACTTGGAGGTAGGCAGTTAGAGGGAAGGAAATGCACTACCATAACTCTTTTCAAGCCAGAGATTTTCCCTTTAAGCTATTGTCTAAATATCTCTTTACCAACCTTATTCATCACCTTCTGCTTCCTTTGTTCTGATACTGAGGAATTGGAAATGCAATCCTGTGTCAGCTTTCTGTGATTGCTAGTTTGTTAATAAAAAACCAGACAGACCATTGTCAGTGGCAAGTTTGACCTCTTGTATATCAACGTGGCAGCAAAATTTTACTTGAATTGTGCCACTAATTCCAGCTGAGCTATTGTTTACAGTTTAATGTGACATCCAGCCTTGATTCAAAGACTTTGTGATGTCCCTGGGGAAATAGATCCCAAAATGTGTTACCATTACTAAGAGAAGTCTGCATTTTCTAAGGTTCAGTATGATGCCTATTTATGACCCCCAGTGGCTGTGCCCTAGCATTTACTAGTGTGATTAGGGAAGTATCACAATTTTCTTCCCACCCAAGAAGTAAAAATATTTGATGTTGCAGTCAAAAAGCTGATTTTTTTTTTCCTTTCTTTTCTTTGTTTTGATTTGGTTTTGGTTTGTTTTCTTTTTTGTTGACCTGAGTCAGAACATAAATTTGGTCCTGATGTGGTACTCCTGTGGTATGCTCTTGCTATACAAGAAATTGTTAGACATGATTTCACAAGCTAATATATTTTAACTTGAACTTTTTTAAAGATGGGCAGCCCTTTGAGAAGCACTGAAATAATTAGCTCAGAAAAAGGTATTTTCATGAATACTTCAGCAACTGATGAACCCAGATCACTCTCATAGTTATAGTTCTTGAGTAATGAGGTCACTTTCGAAAACTCCTCCACTGTGACACATGTGTCAGGGAAGGAAGGATACTCTTGCCTTGCCAGAGATAATGTATATTTTTATGTTTTCATTAAAAAGATAAAAATCTGGTGGTTATGGGCAGTGAAACATGACTGGAGTTTTTTCTGTTCATTCACTGTTTATAGGAGTAACTGTGCATCTGGGTGCTGCATAATTATATTTTCATGCCTATTATAGATCTGTAGTGATGAAAAGGATGGGAAGAAATCACTTACTTTTCCCTTCCCCAAAGACAGGATGAAACACATATATATTAATCCTAACCTATGTTATTTGTTCAACCAGTTTTTAAAAATGTTTGGTGATGGGAATTCTTCCACCTCGGAAGATGATTCACTCCAGTGTTTCACCCTCTTGACTGTTAAAAATTATTTTAAAGGAAAATTTGGTATGATGCCCTCAAAACTCCATGACTATTGAACAGGGTGGATGAAATCTTTTTCTGTGTGTGAAGAAAGAATGTGGTTTATAAAGTCTATTGGAACATTTGAAGGCTATCACTTCCTTCTCTTTGCTATGTACAGTTATAAAAAATACATTTTGTTTTTTTGGAAATGTGGCTTTTATCTTCCTGGCATGGTTGTCAAAGTCAGTAAAAACTTAGTAGGGCTTTCATAATTATCTATGTTTGCACCTGGAGTATTTTTACCCTTCTCATCCCTCAGGATCCAGTAACAGAAAAAAAATGGCAGTGGTTATAATTATTTTCCATCACTGTCAACATGAAGATGCACAGTTTCACTGTAGTTGGTGAGGTGGCTGTATCTTTATGAGTCAGTCTGTTATATTGGCTCAGTGAATATTAGATTTCCTTCCCTGCACCAGGAAATCTTTCATGGCAGCGCAGCACACTGGATTCACATGAATATCCAATGAATTTGGAGTGTTTCTTGGGTGCATATGAACAAACAACCCCAAAACCCAATGAAAATGCTCCATTTCTAACTGTTATGGTTGGACAATGTGCTAGAAGTTTATTGAGGTCATGGGCCTCGTTGGTGTTGGTTGTGTGATCAGTGTCAAAATCCATAACATGAGCCCTGCCTCGGGTGGGCAGTGGTTATGGACAACCCCTCACAACCACATATTGCACATTTGTGTAAGTACAGACTGTGATTCCCCACTCCAGTAGTTTTACAGGTCAGGATAACAACTTTGGTTTCCCAGATCCACCTATCATGAAGTGTCAGCTGGTTCACTATCTCCGTTGGCACTGACGGATTTTTACCACATGCACTAAAGTTCTTTGAGCTCTCTTGATTGGTAGAACTCAGAGACTGTCTGAGGCCTTTGCTTGGCAAATCATACCAAAGCAAAAAGAAAAATAGGACAGAAGAAATTGGACAATGGATATATGGTAAGATCTGTGCAGAAAGGAGCACTTCAGCATCATTCCTTTCCTGATATTGCTTTGCTAATACTGTGTGAATAAATTGAAACGTGTATTTTCCTCTCCTGACAGGTCTTGATATTAAATTGTGTTTTCTTTGTCTTTACTTGCTTTATGAAGAGTTTTTAACAGTATGCATTATTTATAATTTTTCTGGTAGTCTGCTGTATAGGAGGCAGAAAATGCAAGGTTTTGGATATCCCCAAAAATGTTATGAAGTTTATAGCTGGAGCTGGTAAAAATGGCAGCAAATTGCATGTGGTGGAAAATATGGATTACTTCTATTAAAAGTGTTTTATAATATGAATAAAATTTACCAAATTATTTCAGTCAAGTAATATATTCAGAGATAAATAAAAATGCTATTGTAATAATTTTCCTCTTTTTGTGCTTATCTCTGTGGTTGGAGGATTTTGTGAATTTTCCAGCTAGAGCCAGATGTTCTATGATATTCTGAAATATTCTTTACTCTAATCTCTTTTATGTTTATAACACTTATGTGAGAAGAGATGTGGTAAGATCAGAAACAGGTTCACTCCTTTAAATCTCTAAAAGTCCCTATGTCCTTTCCTCATAAGCCTCATATCCCTCAAAACTTGCACTTTTGCTGTCTTCTTAGTTAGAAGTCTTTTGCCCACTGTTTTTGATATTTATATTCCTGATAACTAGACCTTTCCCATTTATTCCTTCAGAAATCCATCAGGTGTATATATTTTTCCTTATCTTTGGTATGCAGCAGCTTGTATGACTGTTTTCCCCAAATCTTATTTTTCAAATAACCTGTTTTTTTCTTTCCAAGTATCTCTTTAGTCTTTTTGTGCCTTGTTTTCCCCATCTTTTTTATTTATTTATTTTTTTTTAAATTCCCTTTTTTATGTCAGGATATCTTGCAGCAGGTGCTTATGGAACACAGCTGTTCTACTTTCCTGAGTATTTGTTTGAGGTCACTAGATGTATACAGGTACCCCAGCTCCACAGCTCAAATCCTTCTGCCTTTTGGTAGATTTAAGAGAAATGCAAGGCTCAGTTTTCCTTGAGATATTTAACTATAAAATGAAGCAGTCACTATACTCATGTGAAAGGCAGGCAGAGGCCAGCTAGTTGCTTCCTGGCAAGTGAAAACTGGATGAACTAAAAAAATGCACTTGGCATGTTTTTAAAAAGAGGCTTGACCTCTCACTAACAAACCAGCTCAGGCAAACATGGGAGTACTCCAGGTATGTGTAGGGCTGAATTAATGTTGCTGATCC
The DNA here is from genome assembly GCA_013400215.1 of Cisticola juncidis. NCBI lineage: Eukaryota > Metazoa > Chordata > Aves > Passeriformes > Cisticolidae > Cisticola > Cisticola juncidis. The sequence goes on along the minus strand of VXBR01003872.1, from coordinate 1,207,318 downwards.
ATAGAATTAAATTTGCATGGGAACAAGCTTTCACTATTAGAAGTCATATTTGAAGCATGAGTCTTACTGATGTGTAATACTTTTGAAGTGTGTCTAGAACCATCAGAAAGACCTCTTAGAAAACAACTTACCGAAAAACCCCCAAAACAAAACAGATGTTCATGTTCCTTTAATCTCTTTTGGTACTTCTTGGAGAACAATGACAATGTTTGGTGCTGCTGACTATTAAATTTTATTGTATGGATTTATGGATTTCAATTTTAGTGTGTAGTTGAGCTTCTCTTTAATGGGATGTATGCCTATAAACCAAGGAAATTCTGCTGCTTAATCTGCTCACAATTCCTAAAGCATCACAAAATTCTCTTATGAGTCCTATATTTTTCTAAGCATTCTCTGGCAGATACAGTGCAACATTCTTACTAATGCTTTGGAAATGGCCTTTTCTTCAGGTGCATCACATCTGATTTGTTGTCTTGCCTCTTGCTTCATTCTTTGCAGAGTGATAAAAGTTTAATATTTGAAGAACTGACACCTTCCATTCTTATTTGGAAAATATTTTTTCCTAGGAAATAATTAATGACACTTTTAGACAAGTCATACAAATAAGATGAGGGACAAAAAAGTGCCTCTTGTCTGAGAAAAGGTATTTTAAAATTTTTTTCTTCTGGTTTGCTGTACCTGACGTGCTTTGAATGAGGTCTCTTGGCTCAATGAGTTGGCATTTTCTGTACCAAATTCCAGGCAGCTTTATTCTAAATGTGCTGTGATGAGAGACTGCTGAATCAATATATTATGTCTTGCATCCCTCTAAACTAAGTGCTGACCAGTGGCATCAAACCATAGCTCTGCACAGTTGACAGTGAGCACTCAGTACCACCCCAGTGAGGGCTTATCACCAAAAAAAGCCACCAAAGTCTGCCAGCTCATTACTGATGGCAAGAAGTGTGCACAGAGAGGGCCAAATGCAGAAAGATACAAGGACAGGAGTTATCTGTGGAACTAAATTTCTAGAGAAGCAATTTGCATTCATTTTTCTTGGCAGGCCTGGCTGGCACGTTTTTCAGTTCTGCTTCATATAACCACAACTGCAGGGAATTGTCTCATTGCGAGTGTGTGATGTTCCTTCTGTTTGCAGAGATGGGCACGGTGAAAGCTACAGCACTGCATAAGTAATTTAAACTCCTTGGTGTTCAGCAAGAAACTTCACTGACAGAATGCTAAGAATAATAATTGCACACTCATTGTACAGGGAAAGAGGTTCTAAATTAAATTAAATTAAAAAATATAATGCCCTCTGCCAGTATGTTGTTATGCCATAAGCACAACCCTCTTCTTGAGCAATCCAGGGAATGTAAAGAACTCATGTCATGATTTAGAAACAGCCATGTGGCTAGCAAATTTTTTACCATGTGGCTAGGTACCTTTGGTGCTGTGTGGTGCAATTTGATAGGTTAAACTATAAGTTCTGTCTGAATTTTTTGAGAAGACGAGCAAGTAAATACACATCTAAACAAGCCATTCCTATATGCTATCCTGCAATTTTACCCAGCTAATTAAAGAAAAACACCCCCTTAAAGTGAAGGTCACAGTAACATTAAATAAATAATCTGTAATTCTTGAGACTTGAAATCACAGAATAATTCTAAATTGTGAGTTTGGTAGTGGTTTTCTCATGGACAATATTAAGTGGAGGACTGATCCATTTCCAAGAGTATTAGTCTAGTCAGTGCTATACATCTACATTGACCAGGGTGGTGAAAGATACAGACATCCCTCAAATGTGTTTATTCAAGGACCTGAGCATTTGCTCTTCTCTTCCACAGCAATCTTGTTTTTATTCAGGCAGTTCCACAAGTGCTTATAATAATTCCATATTTCCATTTCCATCTTAAATAACATTCCTCTTCGTCATTTTTGTGCTTGATTTTATTCTTCTCTCCCTTTCTAAAATGGGACAAAGACTTTCAATAGAAGTATTGGTAAATTATATATATAGCAACAGTAACACAATAATGCCAGATTTTATGCCTGAAGTACCTATTGACTTCTTCCATTATTGGCTGATTTTTACTTTTAAGAAGCTGTTAAAATCATAGCTTCCATAAATACACCCATGCAGTTTATCCATAAACCCATTAAAAATCGTTGATGCCTATTCACTTGAAAAATAAGGTAAAACAGAATGATCAAATTCTTTTTGCTTTGTTTTGTAGTCTCTCACAAAACTTGTTGCTGTCTAGAGTGAGAACCTAGAAGCATGATTTGTCTCAAAATATGTGCAATGAACATGGTTGAGAGCAGCCTTGAGGAGAAGGGCTGGGGGGTGTTGGTGGATGACCTGTCAGTGTCAATGGGCACTCACAGCCCAGAAAGCCAACTGTATCCTGGGCTGCATCCAAAGCAGCGCTGCCAGCAGGGCAGGGAGGGGATTGTCCCCCTCTGCTCTGCTCTTGTGACACCCCATCTGCAGTGCTGCATGCAGACCTGGGGTCCACAGCCTAGGACTGAGTCCAGAGGAGGGTCACAAGCTGATCAGAGGTCTGGAGCACCGCTTCTATGAACACTGGCTGAGAGAGTTTGGATTATTCAGCCTGGATAAAAGAGGGCTCTAGGATCTCAGTATTTTCTGGCATCTAAAGGGAGCCTGCAAGAAAGCTGGAGAGGGACAATTTAGAAGGGCATGTAATGACAGGACAAGTGCAAATGGCTCTGAACTGGCAGAGAGCAAGCTTTGATTAGATATAAAAAAGAAATTCTTTATTGTGAGGATGGTGAGGCACAGGAACAGGTTGCCCAAAGAAGTTGTGGATGCCTCATCCTTGGAAGTATTCAGGACCAGTTTGGATGGGGCTCTGAGCAATGTGGTCTAGTGGAAGATATCCCAGCTTATGGTAGAGGGAATAGGAATTACATGATATTTAAAGTCCATTCTGACCCAGACTCTTCCATGATTCTGTAATTAATCATCAGACCCGTTGTCCTGAAAACTCAAGTTAACATTTCCTCTGTCTTTGCACAGGTTATACAAGGCAGGAGAGATACATCGAGTTTGGAGATGGTCAGTGGCATAAACAAGTGAAAAACATTTTTTTATGTCATGACCTTTGATTTTATAGAGAATCTTTCCCACTGGTTCTGCTTTAGGTTTCACTTCATGCTCAATGGCAATAAGATGAACCTAAGACTTCCAAGTATTTGCAAGGCAACCTCTTCATTACAGGAAATGTGTCAGCCTTTCATGATAATGTAGAGGTCTCCCACTCAATTAACTTGATTTCACAAGGACATCCATAGTAAGATGACATACAAGTACGAGTACATGGAAAGGTGAGTAGGGAATTTTGGCTGAAACAACAGAACTGTACTTTCTGCAAGAGCCAAAGGATATAGGACCCCAAATCAACAAAACCAAAATCCTGGCAAAGTATTAAGCAGTCTATACAGAACTCGTTCAAACAATGATGGAAATGACTCATGGCTCTCCCACATCTTCAAAAGTGCTAGGAAAATTAATCCACAAATGCCAGAGGTTTATGTCCAAAAAGGAGGCAGAGGAGGTCTTTTACTTTACTGGAATAAAGGGAGAGACCACAGGGCATTTCCCCTGGGGTCTCTCGAATTTTCAGAGGATACAGCCTCCTTTTTATCCTAATTTCCCGACCACATTTCCCTCTCTCTTTCCCAATTGGCTGAGGTACTTGAGAGGTACAGATTTCCTGGAATACCTAAGATTTCCCTTTTAATGTATAACACCCCTAATTTTTAATTCTTATGGGATTTATGGGTGTTCCCCATTGTTTCTTTCACCTTTCAATATCAAGTTTCATTTATCAGCAAACCCACAGTTTGTTTGTAAAGACAAATCTTGCCATTCCTCTCAAAAGGTATTAAAAAGATATGTTTCCTGTGAATGACAGTGAACTAGGGAACTATTTTCACTGTAACTTACACTGTGGCTTTGATAACAAAACCCATGATATATTTTAGTACAATAATATCTATTCATAATGAAATAATTAGCATCCTCCAATATATGTCTCAAATTTGGACCTATTTTTTTTATGTATCTTACACAATTTGAAACATATCAGTTAATTGGGGTAGCCATTTAGCTGCCAGCTTTACTGGAGTAGATTTTTAAATCCATGTAGGACATATTGTAATTGAGAATGAAGTTCCACGTATCTAGTGGTCACTTCATGGTGCTCCAAATAAATATGACAATTTAGGGAATATAAAATTAGTCTCATCTGCTAAATGCATCCTGCTGTGAAATTGCAGCCAGTTAGGAAAGGAAAGATGCCCTTAGCATAGAAAAATGGTTTGAGAGAATATGAAAGTTATAATGGAAAATGTGATAGATGCCAGAAATAATTACACAGGTGACTTCCACAGAGTAGTACTGATATTTCTCATATTCCTTTGGAAAACCCAAAGCCTGTTATTAATTAGGTTGCAAAAAATAGGAATCTGCTGTGGTTCTTTAACCATCAAACAGTCTGCTTCTCTTTTATACACATTATGTTCTTTCAAAGTGTACTTGTTCCTGAAACCTTTTCTGCGGAAACAAAGGTTCATTTAATATTCAGCTTTTAGGATTGTTCTATTCTCTGTCTTAATCTCTTGAGGTACTGTTTTGAAACAATTTAGCCAATGGAAGCTAACATGCAGTGGAGTTTTTTAAGATGCATATAGAGCAAATAAGTTTTGCAGGACAAATGGCACTGCTCTGAATATTGACTGTAAAAAACAGCTATATTGCAAACCACCCATGTGTATGAAAATATACGGAAGGTGAAGAGCTTGCAAAGACATCAGGATGTTGCTGCCTATATGTGTGTGGTGGCTTTGGTTTCTAACCAGGAATCATATGTCATGGTGGCTTCTGGACCATTTAGTTCATTAAACACTTTCAGACATTTTTCTCCTATTTTACTCTTTTGCTCCCAGTGGTCATTATTTGATATAACCCCACTGTTATAATTAAAATGGGGCAAAATAGCTGCCAGTTAAAAAAACTGAAGAAATGGAGAGTAGATAGGTCTTACCTCTCTTGCCTCACTGTAGAGTGGTCCCTGAACTGCCAGTACCATTTAATTTGTTAGCATCAGTCTGAAGAACATCAATAGCTGTAGATGCTACCAGCAAGAGCTGAGATGGCAGGTGGTTATTGCAGTGCACTGAGAATTCCTCCTACTGGTGGTCCCTTGCTTCTGGTGATTGTGTTCATGAAGGGGGTGAGACAGACTCTGCTGAGGTCACTGGAGAGGAGTATGGAACACACGAGGTGTGATGTGGGCATCCAAAGTGTGATGATACTGCTTCAGGCGCTTGCCTAGTCTTGTTTAGAGCTGGTTCGGGTGCAAGGTGTAAATGTAAGCTCTGAGCTACCACAGAGGATTAGTTTACACTGGAGAGCTCCTCCAGGTACCAGCTAACCTAATTTTAGGTCAAATTTCAACTCTGAAGGAGACTGCAACATGTGATACATTTAATGATGAAAAACTCCTCGAAAAAACAAGGAGTTAGCATTGCGCCACAAAGATCTGTTTTTTGAAACTATCTGTTTTTTTCACTAGTGCAATGAATAGAGTTAGAACTAAGCATCAAAAATCTTCATGGGATTGAAAACATAGGGTTGAGTAGGAATCTTGCAAAGCCAGATACAGCATTTAATTGACTGAGCTATGGTGTGGAAATGAACAGAGAATAAAATAAACACAGCAATTGTAATAAAAGACAGTACTTGTAGTTCCAGAAAAATAAGACAAGGAGAAAAAAAAAAAAAAGACAACAGGCAATAGGTAAATGATGTACTAGTATCAATAAAATATCTCAATGTAATATTGCAGTAATTATCTAAGGGATTTGGTTAATGTTTTGAATACAAATCTGTCAAAACTAACCTTGTTTTTTTACTGAGTTAGGAAGGTTTGTTTTTTTTTTTTTTTTCCTGAGTATCTTCCCACTGCCAATGCTGCTAAAACTTATCTCAGCAATAATTCTGCAAGAGAAATCTTGTGCTAGCCATAATGGAGCAGCATGATAAAAGTCGTGATGAATAGCAGACTTGACTCAACTGTGCCCCTCAGTTAATGATTAACATCCATTTTTTATTAAATGATTCATCCAAAATATTAAAGATGGGGCAATCAGGCAGGTCAGAAGCCTTGAAGAGCTACTATATTTTATGAGTTCCTTATCAATTAAATAAGTTTGTTCTGCTGTATGTCAAGGTTGATTTGCATTTTTTTTTCTGGCTGAAGTCTGGATTCCAAATTCTTTATAAGCTTTGTCTCATACATTATACAGTGGAAGTATGAGTCATGAATTTCTGGATTCCCTTCTTTAGATTTCCTCCTCTGCTGCTTCACGCATCAGGTTTTCAGCTCTCTTCATTATACGATTAAGCACCTGATGTGGAGACAGGGCAGGCTGTGATCTGCAAGTTTGGAGTTGGTGTGTAAGACAGAGACTTGGGGTACACCTGACCCTTCCCTTCACATTGCTTAGATGTCACTAAACTGTGGGGATGGGATCCCATGGCTTCCCTCCAAGATTCTTAGGCTCTCCCACCCAGACATGGCAGGTGTTCAGGATCCAGTTCCCCATGGCTGGATCGTACCTAAGCTGAAATTGGAAGGTCTTGTTTCTAGTCAGTCTATCTACATTCCCCCTCAGAGTGGCTTATCCCAGGTCAAAGACAGAAGACCAACCCTGCAAATCCATACTGACTCGATTAAGCCCGTTTTCATGAATAATGCCAGGAGTGCTTTCCAGGGCTAGGCTTTTTAAGTTAGAATTCAGTTATGAGATCATGGCCTATGTTCTTCAGCCATGAGTATGATCATTAATCAGAATGCAAGGTTTCCAGCTCAGTGGGAAGACCCTGTCATGGACTGACCGCTCTTTGGGAGAAAACATCTTCCACAACCTTCAGACCTGCTCACAGCTATGAAATTGTGCCAGTGATTAGACAAGGTAAAGATCAGTAAAATACAGTTACAGTCACCTCAAAGAGATATATAATAGACAGGTAAAGAGAAAATGGATTATATCTAGTGTCCATGTAAAGATAAAAGTATGTTACACGAACAAATGCTTTCAAAGTGACTTGGTGGCTTGTTTACTATTACTATTATTTACTACTCCTGTGGATAGATGCAGATTTTTTTTAGAGCTATTTCAATTATTTATGCTTCAGCATTGCTAAGCAACTTAAAATAGAAACATCTTGATGAATAGTTTTCAGATAAATATTTTAAAGGGTACAGATTATAAGAAAAGGGAAGCACCATGTTTAATACATCTATTATGACAAACCGGAAAGCATTTTAAAATTTTTTTGCTTTCTGGGAAAAAATGTTCCACACTGCCTTATAGATTTTTTGATAATTCTTTCAAGCAGAACTGTGTGTACTTTTGCTACAGAGACAGGGATACTATATCACTACTCCAAACCACTGAGGAAGTTTTTATATCAGAATGGAAGACCACTTAAGATAGCAAATCAAATTATTACTTGGAATTTGTCAGCCTGATAGATATTGCCACACTTAAACCAGATTTTTTGGGAGGAGGAGGGAAAGGGGAAATGCTGGTTTGCTGAAAATTCCCCACATTGTCAAGGTTGTTGAGGCATTTTGCCTGTGTAAAAGCTGCATCACAGTCATTGTGTAATGTCTGTCACCCTGGGAAAAGAAGTCAAACTGCTGATTTCAGTATTACTGATTTCAGGAGAAGGAAGGGGCTTTGGGGTGCAGCATAGGGACACAAAAGCAGTCCAATAAAACTTTTGGGGGAGCTGTAGGATTTCTGTGGTGACTGTTTCTGCCCAGCACAACAACTGCCATATGCTGCTCACCTCTGGGCAGACAGTCTTACTCTCAGATGCTAAAAGATATGACATGTTAGCATTTTGGGACAGAGCTAATCTTTCAGCCAGACTTTGAACTATACTGGGGTAGTAATGTGCTTCATAGCCATACTTGTTCTCCAGATGAGGAATGGAGGAAAAAAAAAAGTCTGTAAGTTTGAGAGAAACATGGAAAAATTTGAATATATAGCCTAAACTTCACAGTTAGAAAATGAATTTACCACTCTTCACCTGCCTTCCCAAAGCAGTGCGACCCAGGTTTAGATGGGTCCAATAGTGAGCATGCTGCTGTGAGAAATTTCAGGAAAAACACCAGGAAACTTTGCTGACATCCCTGTGTCATCCTTGAAAGATGCAGAAGGCTGGTATGGAGCTGACACTGCTCAGTATTGTTCAAGAAAATCACAGTTTGGTCTGAATAACATGGTAGTCATAGTTTAAGTCACCTGCAAAATATCAGTAAACATTTTATTTATGGTTTAAAAATTAATATAACTGATACTTAAAGTGGATTAAAAAATTTATAGAAATAGAGACCATAAAATACCAACTGGGAGCTGTTAAAGATTACATAAGGAAGAAAACAACAAAGGTAATAAGGTTTGTATGGTTTATTGCATTTCATATCGTAAGACTGCAATTCACAGTTTTTCTGGAGCTGAAGTCAGCATGCTGTTTTGTCTGTATTGTGTGGGCTGTACAAAATCTGGCTAAAAAAGTTAAAAAATCTATTATATAGTCTAATCTTTGCTTTTTAGTATTCCTTTGGTAAATGCCTTTTTTAAGATAAAAACAAGGAAACTGGTGGATATGTTACTTATATTTTGGAGAGGGTAATATTATTTTCATAAATGACAACATGACAGTTTGCTCCTATAAAAATGCTTTTCATCTGTGCATCCCATGCTCTTCAAGGTGGGAGTATTATTCCGATCCCTTTGTTAGGGCTGGTGAAACTGAGCCACTGTGTAGTTATGTCTTCATCCAAGGCTGTGTAGCATGTAGGTGACAGATCTTGCAATAAAGGTACTGAAACGAGCTCTTTAAAAGGGTTAAAAACAACAGTATCAGAAGCAGCAAGACATCTTGGAAATTGGAGATTAGATGAGCTCTCCATTGGAAGAAAGATGAAATCTCCATTGTTAACCTATCAGATGAGGTTGAGACTGTCACAATTAAGGTGTGTTAGGGAACAAGATGAAGTATGGTGATCATTCACTGGTAAAACCAAACCCTTCAAAACAGCCTTGTCACTTGCTAAGTAACCCAGAAACATTTTAGCTACCATCTTCTTCAAATGATATGGTTTTCTTTGAAGGATCACATGTTTAGAGAGAGTTTGTCTGTCCCAGTTGAGGTACCTGAAAGTTACATCATGTGTAAGTCAGAGCAGTGGTCGTAGGTAGAACCCAAGACAACTGAGAGAGATTCACCATCACCAGAAGAGGGGCTGATTGTCCTCTGCAGGTACCTCATTCTCTTCACTGACTGTGCAGTGAGAGTGACAGATTTTGGCACAGTTATCAAGCCTCTTGACAACCAAAAATCAGGAGAGATGGTTGCTTAAAGAAAATAATATCTCTGAGCCACCCTTCAAATTTAAAACCTTAAAACTTATGTTTGGTGTCTACTACAAGGTATCAGTGGAAGTTCAGATCTTCATTTAAGTTTTGAATGGATGAAGTCTGGAGTATATGTTGGAAAGAAAAGAGTGCTAATGTAAGTCAAGATAGCTAGAGTGATGTGGCAGACTAAAGAGATGTCAGCATGCAGATAAAAACCTTTTTGTCAATTAAAAAGATGAATTGCATTTAGAGTTGCAACTGTTCATTAAATATTGTTTGAAATTGTGTAATTCATATTTAGGAGTTAGGTGCTTGAGAGCTTAAGAAGAAACATCTCCAGATCAAAGGCAGCTGCACAGGCAAGGAATTCTCTGGTGGCTGCCATCCTTTATAAACCAGTGTATTCACCCTTTTGTGAATAACACCTGATTCTGAGTTATGGTATCATCTTTTAGGTTACTTTCAAAATTCAGATGTGCCAGGAGGTGTTGAAGGTGACAGAAATGCCTCATGGAGTTAGGTTTAAGGTGAGAAGGGATAACCAAGTAACGTAACTGGACTCTGCCTAATACAGAGCATGGGATTTCATGGAGTCTCTTGTGTGCTGAGCCCCAGCCTTAGCTCCTCAGAGTGTCTTCCAGTGACAAGATTTTATTTGCCAACAGCAGGAAATGGAAAATATACCCATATCCTCAGTAGCTTTTTCTCTGAATTGTTGAAATCTTACTACTAATAAGATACACAGTAAAGAGCATACAGGATTAAAACAGATCTCAATAAATTGATTTTTTTAAAAGATACTTAAAAATCATAATTTTAGATAGCATTCTACTTACTTTTACTTGGAGCAACTACTAAAACTTTTAAGTAAGAAGAGCTGGGGAAATTTTTCTTTTCTGCATGTAACTGTGCTTATTTCTTTCTTTGCCAGCCTTTAGTTTATCTTGGATTTTTTTATTGCTTCTCTATAGTGAATTCTATGTTTTTCATGTGGATATTTTGAAACCAGACAAGGGAAAGCATTATTTAGATGGGAAAATGTTATTATATAACTACAAAAAATTGGCAGAGAGGTTCAGAGAAAATATTCCATCTGCCACTAGTTTTAATTAAATCAAAAGCCCAGAACAGAAACAATCAAACATGCACAAACCCATAATTCAGTCAAATTACTTGTATACTCAGTTATTTTTATTGTAAAATAAAATGCTTACCAAATATTTTTCCCCTTTTATCTACTATGTGTTGTATTATTGTATAAAACAGAAGATTTTTTTAGTAAATTACTCTTTCCCAAATCACACTATTCTTGTTTATTTGTGTTTTGAAAGTCTGCATATTGTATTGTGTAGCCCTTGTGCCATTTTAGTTAGTATTGAAATCCTGGTTAGCCTTTTTACCACCGATTTTTCTTCTGTTTCCTTAGAATATAATTTCTGATTGGTTGTTCAAATGATGAAGAGATACATATTGGCACTATCTTTAGTGGTATCAAATTAACAAAGAAAGTTATTTGTAAGTGTATGACAAGAAGATTATTAAAAGTTCTCTCCAGATTGACCAGAAATTTATTTCTTAAGACTGCAAAGATGTCTCCTGACATCAGTTTGAATTAGAGATGGCAATAAATTAATGGGCATTACAAGTTATGATGGGGGGGAAAAATGTGTGTTGTTATCTGGCATTAAACAGAAATGAAAGTTGATGTGTTAGAACAGTTTTCACACTTGGAAAGTATTTAGGAAATTTGCTAACAATGCATGTCTCACCCTCACTTAATGATCTATCGTTTCTGTATGCAATTCATCACTATTGTCAGTATGCTTTCTTTTATTCCCTTCTGCTTTTCTGCCTCCTTGTGTGCATACACAGAAACACGTATATTATTTCTATTTCCTACAGATAATAGTAGTTTAGGCAAAAAACCTATAGTTACTATCTATGTATGAAAAAAATACAGTGCAAACTCTGTTCAGTTTTCAGAATTTAACCCCTTTTTTTCTGTTCATAACTTGACAGGTAAAACAAATTCTATGATACCTCTGCAAAACCTCAGTAAGGGATTACCCACCTTTTTAAGAAAACAGTCTACATGGGCATTTGTGTTGGATGCATAGGTTGAGGAGTCTGAAGTTTTTGGTTTCTTGTCAGTCACAGAGTATGTTATGCTGGAGACACAAGCAAAGGAGTCCTGTTTTCCCCAGATATCATATCCTGTATCCATGATGATGGAGGCATGTCTCAATGTGTCAGTTGCCTCAGCCTATGGGAATATGGGATAGGATTTGTAAACATACTGGCAGTCATAGAACAGTTTGGGTTTGGGAGGGGCCTTTAAAGGCTGTGTGGTCTGACCACCCTGCAATGAGCAGGAACATTTTTAATTAGATCAGGTCACTCAGACCTCTGTCTAACCTGATTTTGATTGTCTCCAGGGATAACGTCAGTTCCCTTGCTTAGATTTTACCTGCATTTAACACCTTACAGCTGCACATGTAAAGAATATAGGAAGCATCTGCCAGAAACCAACATCACAGTGTTCAACCTTCAGAAACAAGGTGGTGTAACACCTTTCCCATTTCTTGGGATGATGTTGGTTTGAGTCTAGGTCTTTGTTCAAACTGACCATAGCAGATAATATGAAGCAATGCTACCTGCTATGTCTGTGTATCCTGAGTCAGCCTCTTTGCCTTAGGTGTAAACAAGAAGTGCTACTGCTCCTGGGCTAGGTTTGTTTTTGTGTCCTTTCTTGGAAGACATTCTTGTATCGTGGATGAGAAATGCGTGTGCAGATTCCCCGTGGTTTTCCTTTTCCTGAGAAGGTAGCATGAGGTAAAACTGTGAGTGATAACACTGGGTCAGATGACCTCTGTGTGGGCCACACTGCTGGTGACACAGCCTGCTTGGGCTGCAGTGAACACCCACACCTCACCTTTGCTTCCAGACCTGTCGCTGCAGCCATGGGGAGTCTGAGCTGTCTCAGGCCTTGACTCTTGCTGGTCAGTGGCTGGGTGAGTGCCACGCATTGAGGGTGCATGTTCATTCCTCTTCTGGTCAATGTTAAGGGATGCACCTGCTGTTGAGAACTGTGCTGTTAGGTCTGCCTTTCCCATTTCTTTGGCCCACCTGCCACAAAAGAAGTGTTATCCACTGGTTTATTGAGTTTCACTTCACTGTCTCCTGCTAGCTGAAAACTTATTTCTTATCATATCTCATAGCAATCACATCTTTGAAGAATTTGCTGCAGTTTTGCCATGCATCAATAAACCCAATCTCCAATGGGACTTGGACCTAATATTTTCCATGTTTGTGTAAAATGAGTTTTTCAGTCCATCACAATCTACTGTCTGTTGCATATATTCAGGAAGGTGGCAATCTTGAAGTGAGTTCTCTTGTCCTAAGAATAGCTGGAAAGAAAAGTGAATGGAGTAAGATGGGTATAATTAAAATACTAGCAATCTTAAAAGAAGTATAATTTTAAGAAAAAGGTGGTTTGAATAATTTTCTGCAGTGTATTTACATTAGCATATGTCTAATGCAGCTTGAAAAAGTAGAGTATTTCAGAATTGTACCAGAAACATAATTGTGATTTTTTTTGTGTTTAATTCTTTCCCTAATAATATTAGTATATCAAATTATTCTGTAATATTTGAAAAGCAGAAGCACACTCTACCTGAATAAAGTGTAAACTGCTAGTAATATAAATGTACTTGATATATGAGGAAAGAAGAGAGATACAACTTTTCCTAAGGTTAGTAAAATGAAAAGATGACCTTACAGCAATTTAGAATTTCTTAAGGTACCAGTGTAGTTTCTAAGTTCTGACAAGTTGATTACTGTTAGTGAGTGAGAAAAGCCTCTTGAGGGTACTTTGGAAAAAGGAATTACATGAGTTTTCAGTCACAAAATTAAAAGCCGTTTCCCTAAAAGATGCTGAGATTTAATTTAAAATTTGAACCTTTGAGATATGTACTAATGACCCCTGTTGCCCACACATTGGGACGGGGTAATGAGCAGGACTGTAAATTACCTGCCAGATGATTACAGATGAAATCACAGCGAACAGACGGCTCGTGTCAGTGATGGCCTGGGACTTATGTACAGCTCTGATACCCAGCTTAGTCCTCATCTGCTGTTCTGGGGGTGGTGTGGTGAGTGGTGTGAGCCAACTGGCTGCTCAGAGTTATTTTCTCTGAGGAAAATGAACGGCCTCTAGGCTAACATGAGCAAGAATACTTATACGCATGGTGATCTAAAGACTTAAGGAAAAAAAGAGAAATAGCACTGTGTTTCCCTAAGATTTCTCTTAAAGGATTTAATGATAAACATGCGAAAACTAATCACAAATCTCAAGTTAGTTTCAAAAAACGTGAAAAATTCAAGCCGCATATACTTAAGAAAAACACTTTTAATATAGAGCTTGTTTTTAATTGAAGTGATGTTCAACAAAGGTATTTAAATATTTAAAAAAACCCCTCTATTCATGTTATCTGAATCAGTGGCCCATGTGGAATTTAAATTAGTTAATTTAACAGATTTAAATAACAAAAGAATGACTCTGCATTTCTGAGTCTTTCAGAAATATGTAGCTTATTCAGAATGATACAGAGATCTGTGGTGGGGTATCTCAACTATGATGAGAGCAATGAAGGGTATAATTCTCCAGATAATGAAAAACTCTTCACCTTTGATTAACTGAGGAGATCCAAAAGGGCCAAAATTGTTTTTTCAGGATAAAAAACAAGCAGTTTCAGAAATGTTTTCATACCCATTCAAAGATAACTTTATATGCTAAAAATAAACAAATCCCACTGGATCATACTGGATCTTTCAGTCAGTTCGAGTGTCTCATGGTGATTTGAATGGCTAATTTTTTGATTTGATCCTTTGGAATTGGTTCTATACTCCTATACAGGATAATTTATGAAGTCATGGTTACAGCTTTTCTTCTGGATTAGGTCCTGTTTGTAATTATTTACATATATTTAAAGAAATACATGAAGGATATGAAGGGACCCTGTGGAATATAATATTCACATGACACTGAAAGAGATGCCATTTGATAACTTTGTACTGATTCAGTGTTAAAAGACTTTGGTGATAAACTTGGGTGTTTAAACACAATCCAGGGAGCTCAGCAAGTCTCTCTCTCAAGTGTATGGTTAACATTGTTGTCCTATGTTTTGCAGTTTTTCCTTTCTGGCAAACATATATATATCTTTTATAGTAATAAAAACTGTTTATAGGTCAGATATATGAATTATACACTGACTGTTTTGTGCAGCAACTAAGTCCCAGTTTTGGCCACATGCAAGAAATTTTAGGTCCTGCTTATTTCCTGTATTTCCTTCAGTCATGCATGGTCTTATAGGAAATGTCTATATAGATTTGTGGGCACCTTATCCCTTCTGTCTCATTTGATCCTATTCTGAGTATCCTGTTCTGAGGATCTTTGAATTTCCTGGTTTTAGGCTCTGATTCTTGACAGGTTTCTCGTGTCCCTGAATTTCACCACCAGTGGGATAAGACTAGTGATGCTTACCTCTGTGTGAATAGCTTCGTATTCTTCTGTTGAAAAATGCCTTGTGAGAGCAAGGCATGATTACTTACACATTTAACTCTGGGCAGCGTTGAGTGGTACCACCAGAATGCTAAAAGACCTGTAAATATATTGTCCATTCCAACACATTTTTAGAAGATAAAACAAGCAAGCAAAAGCAGCAAACTGTGAAGACAGGAAAACTATTGGAATAGCATGGCAGGCTGGGATGGCAAATACGATTCTCTTTCTTGCTTAAAGCAAGAGGGCATCTTGTGTCTGAGCAAGCTGATGTAAAGTAGGCCTAGGGGAGTCAAGTAGGGAAACAGCAGACACAGACAGCAATAAGACACTCTTTGGAGCAACAACAAAACAAATGGTTCAATGGCCCCCTGTCCACTCCAGAGAATATACAATTACTTACAGGAAAAAGCCCATCTGGTCGTACAATAATCTGGGAATTCATCATGGATAAAACTCCAGTAGGCTTTTTGCCACCTGTTTAAATTAACTTGCCCCTCTATACACCTATCTAAAAAATTTTAATCCTCTCCACCCTTTAACCTGCTGTAATATGTTCACCTCTTTCCTTGTGATCAGAAAAACAGGAGAAACCTGTGCCACCTGTTAGCTTTGGGAAGGATGGCCTGTGCCTATTGGAAACTGCTGCAAATTAAGTGAGCAGTCATAAAGTTTTAGAGGCCACCCAGTAAACTTGTTTCAAAATTTGACACTGTGACTGATTGTCCGAGGCCAGAGAGATAAAGGAGGTAGCGTGTAAAGCTGTATAAAAGTATAGCTCATCACAAAAGGACAGTATTTTCAAGATGTTAAGCCAAGGACTTGTACTGCACTCAAATGGAACAGGTGCTTGTGCTATAAATAGGAGCTTGTAGAAGCAGAAGGAGAAAACTATACAGCAATACTGGGATAGACTGCAGATTTGGAAAGTTTGGAACATCAATGGCATAATTTAATGTTCAGGATCCATGAAGTCATGGCTTTCTACCGTTTGTAGTCACATCTGAACAACCAGATGCACACAGGAGTTTCTCAGCTCAGGGCAGGAGCCAATTTGGTGTGAATGTTAGAGGCTGTGTGAGGCATGCATTGTATTAAACTGGGCCTGCCTCTTTAGGTGGCAAGACTGAGGTGTGCAGGGCAAGAATAAAAGGTGCTCAAATTCAAGCTGCAATCTCCTGGAAGTATCCTTTGAAAGTATCATAAGCACCTATTTCTTAAGTTCTTTCATACACATTAGAG
Source organism: Cisticola juncidis (assembly GCA_013400215.1). Taxonomy (NCBI): domain Eukaryota; kingdom Metazoa; phylum Chordata; class Aves; order Passeriformes; family Cisticolidae; genus Cisticola; species Cisticola juncidis. The sequence continues at coordinate 1,191,075 of VXBR01003872.1, read as the reverse complement.
GAGTCACTTTGGAGGAGTCCCTGAGTTAAGTAATATATACAGTTAATTAATTACTAAATTTTATCCTCTGTGCACATTATTGCCGTTTTCAGCATTGATCTGATTTTATCTTTTGTAAGAGCCCAGCTGGTTTCAGTATGCGCTTGGCTTACAGAAACCCATTCAACCTTTTTAGCCATTTACTTTAACTATCAAAGTGGCATGATTGCTACCTGCAGTGACAGAGAGAAAGGAGAGGAGTGGAATGAAGAGAATATTTAAATATAAAACTCGTCTGTCTGCCTATGAAACCAACACTGTCCTAAAGATAAAACAAAAGCCTTCTGCCTCAGTCAGGCAATCAGTCTTGTGAAATAAATGCTTCCTCTAAACATCTTTCTAATTCAATCTCTATCATTTTCATACCTGCACTGCAGCTAAGATTTTAGTAACCAGCTGCCAGAGAAAAATGTAGAGGTGTTGCAATATGTTTTCAGAATCTGGAATAGGTTTCAGGCTGTCACTGGCTCAATTTCAGGCTTTTTGACAAGCTATAATCTGTCCTTCTTGGAAGAATTGACAATTTTGCAGGCAAAAGCTGTGCAAATAGGCTGAAAAATGGGCAGCTATTATTTCAAAAATATTATTAAGAATAAGAAAAGGAAAACTAAAAAGTGCAGATGTTCTTATTTCGAGCGCTGTTTTTCAGATTAGTGAATGTAATATTTGTAATTCTACCTGGTGGTACAGTTCTAAGTAAAGACTGTAAAACTGTGACTAGTTTAGCATTTGTGAAGAGAGGAACATATGCCATTTATCTTATGGGAATATACAGTGAGCTGGTATGCCAGGTGACACAAAGAAAGGAATATAATTAGATATCATATTAACTGTGCAGTGCAGTCATAACATCTAGGTGCTTCGGCAATAATAAAAGGTGCTAATGCATGGGAATTTGACACTGCCACTAGAAGGTCCTCATCTCAGTACTTTTTGCATTTTTCATCACTGTGACCTGAAAAATTACCCAGAAACATCTCACTGATTCTACTTTTTTTTTTTTTTTTTTTTTTTGAATATATGGCATACGAATTTTCTTTCAAAAAGTTCTAATTTTATTTTGTAGTTAAAATGTTGCTTGGTTTATCTGGTTCTGGTGTGGTTCTTGCAACTCTGTGTGTATCTATCAGTGTTGATGATGGGCTTTGTTGTCACTCCCAGCCTTGCTGACACAGAAGACATTGGGTCTTCTCACTGAAGTAGAGATGTGCCCTCAGCTTTCTTCTGCTCCAGCACTTCAACCGTACCCTTTCTTAATAGAGTTGTTCCTTAATAGAGTCTTAAGAGAGTTGATAATTCCCTCTGCAGTGATTATTATACACAGCACCCTATGTCCCTAAGCAAGCCACAGTAGTGGGAGCAACATAAGGATGTTGTGCCCAGAGATGAATTTTATCCCATTAAGACCCAGGTGTAACTGAGAGATTCAGTGATGCATGAGGTTTTCACGAACTGCTAGCCTACAATTGAATTTTATCTGAACTGACTACTGTGCAAACATCCCCAAATCCAAACCTAATGACTGTGGAAGGTATTAACCTCTATCAGTACTGTACATGATACCTTGGCATCCTCTGTGTTTACAGTTTGTAGTGAGTGCTTCATTAAGATTTCTGTGTGTGCTTGCCATTGCTGCAACACTGCAGGGACAGATTAGAATAATATGAAATGTTTATAAATCACATTTAGGAATTAAAACAGTGAGCACAAAACTGCTGCTTTCAGGTGGGAGAAAATAAGATTTCAAAATAATTATAGAAAGTTTAACATATCTGGTCTTTTGTAGCTTCAATTCAATACCAGGTGTTTCTGTATGTAATGATGATGGCAAAGCAGTTGCTACCTACTATTGAGCAACTGGAAAATTGTTTTGGTTTTTTTCTCTCATAATCATTTTCTCTGAAGTAACATCACTTATCTGGCTTCCTTTTACTCCATAACATTCAAAATCAATGTATTCATTTCTTTTTTTGTTTGTTTGTTTTTAATGTGATTTATTTGAGGAAGGTCTTAAGATACATATGCTATTCTGTGTCCTCAGACACTGTATTACTCTTGGCAGAATTTTAAAGAGCTGACCTAAGCACTTATTTTCATGTTTCAAGCTTAAAGTCACCAAAGTATTTTTTAACAGCTTTTTATCACTTAAAGCTCAGTAAATTTTTATAACTATCATTTTTATTTGAACATGCAGAGAAGACAACATAAAAATGGAAACACGCTGTCATTAAACTTTCATTTAAGCTCCATGTCATTGTTATTTAGCTAATTACATGGTGCATAATACTGTGCATCAGATGAGATGTAAGAACTGATCTGCTGGAGCATGCAGCACTGGCTGTGCTGGTTGCATGGGTGAGAGGAGCTCTGAAGTTGCACTGAAGTTGCTGTTCCACCTTGTTACTGTAAGGACCCCACATATTTAGATAAGGCAATTTTCCTAGATCATGAGCACCCTGTCTGAAAGGTAAAAAGAAACTGCTTGGACGACCTCCTTCTGTTTTGGAATAATGGAAGGTGTTACCTGCACAAACCCCTGCTTTGTTCATAGCCTTTGGCCATCAGGACTACAAAGGCACTGCTGTCACAGTTATTGGAAAGTTTTTAGGTGCCTGTCTCCTGAGAATTTGAGGTTAATCTGAATGGCTAGGATTGCTCAGATGACGAGGATATCACATTTCTGAAGTGCTCAAGTGACATGGCATTTTGACAAGTCCTGGCTTTCCTATAATTTCTGTGAAAACTTGCTGCTGCTACAGGTTTGAAGTGGCTCAAGTGTCATCTCTGGGAAAACAACCAAGAGAACCAGGTGAACTTTTGGATACTTGAGACCCTTTTTCTGTCTTCAAGTGTGAGAGAAAATATGGATCTGTGTGTGACAAGCCTACCAAGACATGTACACAAATAGAGAGAGGGCGGTGAATAGTGTGATGCAACATGTAACTTTTGGCAAGTGGTCTAGCTGCATCACCAATGGGTAAAAATCCTGCTCCAGATATAGAGCAGAAGGAGCATATATAATTTTTTATGTAGCTGTTATGTGCATAACAATGCTAAACCAGTGCTCTGGTATGATAAGTGTGACCTTATGTATCTTCTAGAACCTCAATAATGAGCTTCATAGAAACAGTGCTCCCAAGACAAAGCTTTTTCCCTTTCCTTGGCTTCAACAGTTTCATAGCAACTGAGAAAGGTGCTCCTATTGTATGAAGCATGCAAGGGATTAATTTTGAACACAGATCATGTTTAGTGTATGGACTTAAGTCAGAAATATTCTTTTATAATGCCACAGGAATGCTGAAATTAATGGGACTCAGTTCACTCAGTTTTGAGATGGGACAGGGAATGGGATTAGCCTTGGCTGTAACTGCTGTCACATACTGAAGATGCTTCTGGCTGATGTGTTCCAAGGACATTATCTGTTCTGGGGGGGACTAGTTATCAGTTATCAGTTCCTAGACCAGCACACTAAGAAAGAAATGTTATTCAAGTTGAACTTCAAGGATTAATATAATGTTCAGGCTGATACTAATGTATCTATTATTAATAATTATGAAATGAGTGCAGAAAAGAAGTGGGTAATATAAGCCCAAGACCTACTGGTATAACAAATATTCTAATGAAAATAAATATTCTGTCAAAGTTGATCAGTTACTCTGAAGACATCCCATGGCTTGTAAGTGTCTGGATTTTGCATTATTAATTATTTAGCTGAAGAGGAATCAAAAGATTCAGGAGACTGAGAATGGTTATTTTTGTCACTCTTGTTCATCACTCAGTTGCTAATTGTGTAATAGGAAGTAGAGCTCTAATAGGATTTAAAGGCAACATAAATGTGTGTCTGAAATTACAATGTCCTTGGAGAGAAACAAACCAAATATTTTTGGCATTCCTCTGAGTGACATAAATGAAATCAGGCACTAAGCACAAGTGTTGCATGAAAAAATGTTCTCTAAGACACTGAGAAATAGATAAGCAGATTGTTTACATCTGGCCTGTGTCTTGGGAAGGGCTTAATCAAATCATCTCAGATTTACAATGCACAGCCATCCTCTGTCACTGGTAGCATCAGAATTTTCTGGTCTTTTTAACTCCACACATGGTGTGGCAGACAGTTGCTGCAGCACAGTCTGTCACTTTGGTGCTCTTCCGTGTAATGCAGAGCAGACTGTGATCAGCTGCTAAACGTCCTTAACTCCACCCTCTCGATCGCTTTCTGCCTCTCCTTGGTGGGATCACGCAGCCCATCGCAGAAGTTAATTCTTTTAGGTGCCTGTCACAGCACCAGCACATGGGCTGCTTGTGTTAGAAGGTGTTACAAAACAGAGACCTGTCCCTCAGGAGTTTGTCAGAGGTTGCTCACTTCACAGAGGCTATAAAAGTTCATACATACTTGATAAGCACTTCATATGAGATGACAAAACCTGAAGAAATACCCTGCATCACCTTAGCATAACCTTCAACAAATGAGTTCTGTCTTGTTTTCACAGTAGCAACTGCTGAGGGCACATCTGACACCTGCTGCACGTGGCTGCAATTTGATTTAATTCTGTTCTTGTCCCTTGCTTGCCTTGTTGATCGCAAACAGTTTTTGCAAGTGTCCATTCCAATTTGCTTTCAACCAGAATGGTGTTTATTAAATGATTGCGCCCACATCTTTCCTAGTTCTAACATGTCTTTTTAGATCAAACACAAATGAAGAGGGGCTCAAAACACACAGAAAATTGGAGGGAAACTGTTCCCAGGTGTTTGCACAGCAACTCTGTGATGTATGACACTTGCTCTGTGGCTCCCAGGGTGGGGAGGCACTGCCAGGGGGTCACTTCCCTGTCAGATGCTGCCTCAGCACTTTAAGATTTCCCCAAGAGAATGGCATTGCAGAGTTCAATAAGAGAGTTCTTTGTGTTGAACTGAGCCAGCTCAGTTCAGCTGAGGTGGCCCAAAGTGACAAACCAGCCTCATGGCAGCAAAGTGTGGCCATTACACAGCAGCTACACTGAGGCCAGAGAATCCCAGCAGGGCCCTCGTGTGCTGGGCACTGGATCTGCAAGCTGCATTGTTTACTGTACAGTTGGCCTTCACTTTTCCTTGCTATTTTGCACTCTGCAGAAAGGGCATGGTTTTAACCTGATGTAAAACCACGTAAATGATAGGTGGTAGGTAACAGCCTTAATGGCCTAATGGGGCATTACACAGTGAAATAGCACGACCTTGTCAGGAAGGGCAGAATTTTCCTGTGAAACGATTGAATTCTCAAACAAAAGTTATAACATTCTGGATGGCAATTTTATGTAGCTACTGCATGAAGTGCAGCTCTTGTGCTTTTAGCTGTTTTACTGAGCATTTTATGTAAATTTTAGCCTAATAAGTCTCCACAGGTTATTTGTCCTGAATGTGTCTGTTGGACTTTGAACAGTGAATAATTGAATATTATTTTTTTAACATTTAATTTAGTCTTGGAAGATGTGTCTGAGAAAGCATAGGCTATAATTTATTTCAAATACAAACAAAATATTAATCCATTGCTGTCTGTGCTATTATTAACTGCAAGGGACTAAGTCTCTTAGAGTTTCCCAAAAGCTGCTGAGAACATCATTCCTGAAACATTCAGTTAAGGCGTTTTAATTTCATTTTTTACTAACTGGCTTGGTTAATTGCAGCATACTCAGTGGGGTGGGTCAAGGCACTATTTCATTGGAATACAATATTTGCATGGAAACCTTTACTTTAGGGCCCTTAAATGCCCTGGAGAAATATTTCTAATAGATTTCCTAAAAAGCAATATTCTTGCCTTCCTTCCTTTTCATCGCTTTTTCCTCTTCCCCATTTATTTGTGTGCGTATATACACTTTAGATGAACCATTAACCTGTCCATGTGTTTGGAAAGTTTTCAAAAATCACTTTCCTGTAGGTTAGCAAAATTAGAAAGCACATCCTGACAGTGGAGGGTGCAGCAGGTGAGGGGATACAGACATCTGAATTTGAAACACATCACTGCATATCAAAACATGTATTAGTAAATTCTCAAGCTGTAACCACAAGCATTTTTTCCTGCAGGACAGACTAAATTTAGAGTCAGTAAGGTAGACAGTTTAAAAAAGTGTTTGGGATTTTTTTTTTGTGTGTGTGGTAGTCATTAAATGAATGCATGAAAGGTAATTTGAAGTCTTCACATAGATCTCTCTATTCAAAGCAAACAGGTATCAATCAAAAAAGAAAGGAACTGCTAAGTTCTGAGACAAATGTTGTGATCATGTCTTGGGATGGGTGCTGAATGCCTAACCATGAGCTTTCCAGAATTTGTAGGATCAGATATTCGTAGAGGAAAGCCTCTTGAATCTTTTTCAACCTTTTCTTAGAATGGAAACCCTTGAGAGCCAGGTTCAACTACCTGTGCAGAGCAGACATATAGAGCTAGCTATAGACAGAGACAGTGATCCTCGTCCTTTGGTGTACAACAGTTGTTGTGGCTCAGATATATTATTTTGTTTGTTGTCTAGCCCACAGATTTACTACTGATTCTGCTGACAGAGATACTTTTGTTGTTGCCAGAACTCAGTCTGGGAGTCTCTTTCCAGCACCACATGGGAGCAGTTTATCAGCTGTGCTTCTATATATTATCTATATCTATATATATATTTTGCATTATCTATATCTTATCTATATATTTGGCATTCTGAATTTATCCCATCCCAGTGTCTACTGTTGAGTCTCACTTTTCTTTCAATATGTGTGCTCTTCTCCCCTTTCACACTTTTCCCCATGCCTCTCAAGCATGGTCACTCCAGTCCCAGTGAATACAGCTCAGAAAAAGGCAAGAACAATGCTCTGTCTCTGGGTGTGGCCCAGAGCTCTTTTAAGTTAAACCCCACCAAAACTTCAAGCTTAAAGTTCTCTATGCATGCTCTCACTATTTCCTTTATTATATAGCCCCACACATTCCCTAAACACTCAGAACTGACTGTCTGGGTGTACAGAAAAGGCTAATGGATCAGAAGCCCCTCTAAGTAAATCTGCACACTTTAATTTAAAGCAATTTTAAAGCAAAGTCTTCTACCAACCCTGTATTTCTACCGTTCTTGAGAGTATCTCATTAAACATCAGTAACCCTCTGTAATATTTCAATAATGTTGTGTGTTGCAACACATGATTGCATATTAAAGTGTTTTATATTCCAGTTGATAAAGAAGTTTTTCAGCTATAACTTTAAAAGCCACTGGTAAATTTAAAGAACCTGTAAGCACCAACAGAGTGCTAAATTCTAATAAAAGAGGAAGGAGCCTGGAAGCTGATAAGAGAAGTGGTGACTTAGAGAAGAAAGATAGTTCAGGCAAGAGTAAGCAGAGAGCACTGAGTCATAAATAAAGAGCTGAAACATTTTCAGGAATCTAATACAAATATTAAAGCTGTGTATGAGGGCTTTAAATAACACAAACAGAACATATGTAATACTAAGAACAACACAGATCTGGCATCAATTAGGGGGTTAATCTTCATATAATTGTATGTATTAGCCCCTATATTTATGTAAGAATGTATGATTGAAAGTCTTGTCTATATTAGGTCTAAGACTGTGTTTTCCTTCTGTGGGTTTTACTAGACATGTGAGGAAAAAATAATAACACTGTAAAATTAAACAAGAAGGGTGACTAGATATTCAGAGGTGGAAAAAAGGTGAGTTAACTCTTCCTCAGGCTGCTGAAGTGTAAAGCAGTGGATTGATTTTGGTAATGGTGAGGTAAAGAAGAGTGGTGTCAGGGTGGGATATGTTGGTGTCTATGTAGGTTGCTGAGATACTCTGGTGTTTATGTGCAGAAACAGCACAGGAAGCAGTTCTGGGATTCCCTTCCCTCTCACAAATCTCACTCTGTCCTTACCCATGCTTCATGCTCAAGTCACTTGAAAAGCTGATGCCACCAGTCATTCCAAATTGTAGGATGTTTTGTGATTTTAGAGGCTCATTGTGGAGAACAGACATTTAACTGCCGCCGTTGCCAAGAGGCATCTTCAGCACCATCTCAAAGAAATATTCTTTTCTCTGCTGAGGGGGATTTCCTTGGCAACAAGTTGTAAATAAGTACCTGGCTGGCTGAGGTTCAGAGGTGCTGGGCTGCTCTCCTCTGTGGAAAAGGGTAAAACTGGTAGCACATGGAGCAGGAAAGAAAGTCAGCATACTTCATCCCTGAGCCTTACAGAAAAACAGGTCTAGGCTGGTTTCTGATGGTTTCAGCAGAATCTGTTATCATAATATTCATCCATTTGAATGGAAACTCTCCAAATTTAACTGTTGTCTTTTTTTCACTGAGCAGGCACTACCCTGGCAGCAAAACACTGAGAGTCACATCCAGTTTAGCATTTATGGTACAGCAGTCTCACTACAACAAAAGGTACGGGTGTTCACAAAGGCAAGTTCACAAATTTAAAGTATTTTCTTTCTGTTTTAGTCATCTTTTGAATCACAGATGTACTTGAAGTGCTTTATTTAGTCAAATCAAGTGAAAAAAAGTAAAAAAGGCAAATGATAGAATAATGTTTTCATGTGTAATGAACCAGCTTACATAAATATGATGAGGAATTTGATACTGCTCTTGTAATCTCCATTACTGGTACAGTGTAAGACAATTTTTTTAAACCATTACTGAATTTTCACAAACTGAAGAATCCTTGATTTATATGCTTTGAATGTAAAAAGAGTCACAGATTTTCAAGTCAGTGAAAAAACTGTAATAACCTGGATCCCCTAGGGAAGTGTTTCATTTATTTGGTGGGAGATTTTGTATGGAAAGTGTATATTTCTTGCTTGAAACAATGTGTTGTCAGAGAACAGAGATTCAGCTGTGATCTTCATATATGCTGGAAATATCAGCTTACTTATGCCACCTGTGGAGCAGTGTCCTTTAAATAGAAGTATTCAAAGTTTACTGTGAGCATCATATGTCTCAAAAGTTATGTAAAAATTCTGGAGTGAAAACAGATCTAATGAAATATTAACTACTTATGAGTTTGATGATATATGCAATATTCATATATTTCTGTCAGAAAGAAACATTTCTGAGTAGGAGTTGACTGGTTCCCAAATGGAAAAAAGAAGAGGTCACAGCTAATGTGTGATGTGAGTGAACAGAATGAGTGTTTGTGCAGGTGATAATTAGCCAGAAATTCTAACCAAAGAATTATCTACTATTCTGAATTAGTACTTCAGATTGTTTTTATTTGGTGCATTTCACAGAATATCATGTTCAAGAGAGCAAAAATGTGTAATGGCATAATTTATATGTTTTGTGTAAGTGTATTTTTAGTGTATATGTTAGCCCACGTGCAGAAAATATTTCACCCTTGAGATCTGGACTTTCCCAGCTCAGCAGACTTTCATGTAACTTGCTTTGGATGGAAAAATAGGGGCTCAAGCAATTTATTTTCATGAAAAGAATAATAATTTCATAAGTTGGGGTTTTCAGGTCTCTAAATGACACAAATTCCTAAAATTCCCAAGCAGACAACTTATAGTTTATAACCAGGGAGAGAAATATTACAGTTTGAATACAGATCACTACAAACTTAAGAGAGTCAAAACTCACTTGTTTCACATACCTTTGAAACGTAGCATAAATCTCCTCCTGGACCTCACATAGCATGTTGCACTTTAATAAAGCATCTACTGTGGTGGATCATGGAGAAATTAGTATTTCATCACAACAACTTTGATTTTTAATATTTTTTTTCAAAATGCTTCAGTTTTGTGTTGAGGCTATTTTTTAATAATGCTTTTTTTTTTGAATTAATAGGATTTCCAAACAAAATAATTGCAAATAAACTGAAATGCTAGATGATTTGATGAATGATAAGCAAACTATTTGAAAAATTCTAATTTTGTTGTCATTACTTCTACTTCTCCTATCTTTCCCTCTTCATAAAAAACTTTAATTTTATTAGATCTACATTTTTTAAAGTTAAAAATGATTTGTGAAACAAGAATGTTTGTAGAGGCACACTAGCCATCAGCTATGTTGTTAGTACACATTTATTAACAATTTTGCAGGTATTTGCACTCAGGCCACTGCCTGACTGAAAATGGTATGTTAGCTTCACAAAATACTTGTTCTTTAATTCTAAAGAGTGAGATGTTTTTAGACTCTGCCTGCTCTTAAAATACATTTTGCAAGGCTTCAAATTATTTCATAGAGATATTATAATAAGTTTTGGTTCTGCTTCTGAAATTCTTTCATTCCTAGAACCTCTCTGAGTTTAATGGCAATTTTTCTACAGGAAAGATTCAAATCCTTCAGGGCACAAATAGAAAAAATAATTCTATTGATGATGGTAAAGTGAAGGCAAAACACAGACCTAGCAAAACAAAAAGTTGAAGATATTAACTTATTTTTGGATAGAAAAATGAACTTAGTAAGTGCAAATAGTGTTACACAAACAAATCTACCATCCTTATTTTGCTTTACGTTTCTCAGTTGCTGCATCATCTCTCATATGTATTTCTAACAATATATCAATTTGCCTGAATCACTGTACTCTCTCAAAGCTCTACTTGCAGATACTCAACAGGACAGAGACCTATGCCTTTTCACTTTGTGTTTCTATTTAGGCACAATTATCCTGAGTTATTTCATTTCCACACATTCTGTAGAGATTCATTGAAGCAGCAGTTGTGCGAGCCTGTGCAAGTTTCCTGCCAGTGGGGAGTCCAGATTTTAGTTGAACTTCAGGACAGAAGATTGATCTTGACTACCTTTGCTTTAATTCCCCATGCTTCTTATTTTTCCTCCTTATGACTCAGAAATAAATGATTTCTCTGGGGGAAAAAAACCCCACAAAACCCAAAAAAAACCCAACCAAACAAACAAAAAAAACCAAACCCACAAAAAACCAAAAACAAACCACAAGCTTTTTGGAATGCAGGTTCTTCAGATATTAAATATAGAGGTAGTTTATGCTTTGTAAGGAACCTCATGGAAGAGTGACTGAGATTAGTGTGTTTTGCTCAGAAATATGTAATTCTAAAAGCAGGTCTGGGCCTATATTCTTATTGCCTAGCTAGCTTTATTTGAGTATTCACTGAATTAAAGTGATTAGCTATTAGGAGCCCTCGCATGGTGGGGTCTCTGCAATCAGTGCAGGGACACAGACCAGGGTCTAGCAGTGTTTGTCTGCTGTGATGCTGTGGAGTGGGAATAATCCTGCCCAGAGGTGGCCATTGACCCAGCACCTCGAGTGGCACCTGGCTGTCACCCTTGTCTTGGGGCTGTCCCTTCCTCAGGGTGCTTGGGCCACACAGTTCTTACTTCTGCTGATCACTGGGCAAGCTTAAACTGTTTAACATTCACTTAGGAAATAAAAAGGAAGTAGTGGTAAATATATAAATTGTCTCAAAACTGATTCAGTCTTATTTCTTTCTCAAGGGCTGAGGAAGGTTCATTGCTGAGCATTTGACATTAAAGGCTTTGTGGAAGTTAAGACAAGGTCAAAGAAATTTTAGTTAACATAACTTCTACATAATCTGTGTAACATTCTTAGAGGTTCAGAGAGATTTGTTTTCTTCTGTTACTTTCTTTTTCCTGTTGATTTCTTGTTCAAGCTATTGAAATACTGATTTAGCTGCTTTAATCCTCCTGTACTTGCAACATCTACATCATGCCAAAATATAGATGATGTGGATCACATCTATAGGTATAGATAATTCCATTTACTGTGAATTTTCATGACTGTCCCTTGTAGTAAGGAAGCAGCCTTCAGTTTCTAAGCAGGGAAAATGAAATAGGAATGTTGGAGTTAGAAGAAAGAAATGCAGAATCCTGAAATACCACAGTTAAGTTTGAGACTGAAGTCACCACAGCATAATCTTTTTCCTTCAAATTAGTTCTGCTGACTTACTGTAGCATGCACATGAATAATATTTACATGTCCAGTCCTCCATATGGTTGTCTGTGCTGTTATTAGGCAATCTGGTTTTGCTTCAGCTGTCACTCAGCTGTCACAAAATTTGCCAAATCTCTGCTAAGGCCTGTATCTTGGCTGGTTGTGTGTGTGGATGCCTAGAGCTGTGCTGTTCAGCATCCACTGGGCAGCAGGAAGCCTGGCTTCTCCTCTAAAAGCTCAGCATTCCATGACACAAGCTTCCACACAGCACAGCACTCAGTTCTCCTTGCTCTGTCCAGACCTTCCCCGTGAGTGCAGCTCAGTGGCAAAACAGAGGGGGAAGCCATAAAATCACTTCTATTAAAGATATTCTGATTACTTGTTAATGTTGTTATACAGTGAGAGAGAGGCCAAAAAAAAGATAAAATCAAGGAATGGGTAGACACTTAATTTTAACGAACATTTACTGTAGAAGAGTAATTTTGAAACAGATTACATCTTGTTCTCCTATTGCAGTTCATGTCTGAGAGCAAAGGAAGCAGAGGAACCTGTGGATGTTCTGGTGTTTTCCCCTTACTCCTCAATAGTCTAGGTAGAAACCTAGATGATGTTTGCTGTTGTTTTGAGGGTGAGGTATTATTACTTGGTTGTCAGTAGCCATAGTAACACTGCTTTTCCATTGCTATTGAATGCTTGGTGCTGAAGGGTACTTTAATTCTGGCAAACTGTTTTTCTCTTTATTTATTTTTCTTGTCAGAATTTGTTCCCCCTAGACTTTAAAACTAATTTGACAAGTTAGCCTGTAATTTAGCATGTCATAAACTGGAAGTGCTTCCACAATTTTGGTGTAGAATCTGCGCTGGTGCCTAATAGTTGCATTTGTTCTGCCAAATAGTTTTAATGCCCTAAATTTAGGACACATTTTCAGCTGGTGTTGGTAGCCAAAGCTTCTGTTGGGCTCTTAAGGCATGTCTAAACAGATGGGCACAGACAGTTGTAAGCTTCTCTGTCCACTCTGTGAGCCAGCCAAAATCAAACCAGCTCTGCTGGCTCTGGAAGTTGTAGAGCTCCATTTGTGAGATGCTGTGCCCAAGTGTTTATCTACTGCTTCTTTGGCAGAGTTTGCAGATCTGAGCTGGCTCTTGCCTGTCCATCCTGGAAAGTGAACAGGAATGTTCATGCCTGGCTCTGCTCTTTGTGTGTGTGTGTGCCTGAAGGAGTCAAACCCTGGCTGGTGTGGGGTGTGTGACTGACCCGGCTCTGTCAGTCTGAGAGGAGGCTCAAGGGCTGCCCTTCTGTGTCATTCAAAGCAAAACTGAAATGCTGAGTGGTGCTGGATTTTGCTTTAAGCCCCTTGCTATGGTCGCCACCTTTAGGAACCCTGCCATGGAAGGGTGGTGTGGCAGTCCCCAGCTCATTTTTGAGCACCTCCTTAGGTGGATTTGTTTGCTTTAAAATGCACAATTATTTCATAAACCTTTCCAGTTCCTGGCTTGAAACTGCAAGTGCAGGAAGACAGCTAACTGCCATATTTGAAACAAACTCCTTTGAATGCCAAACACATTGTAAGGAGCTCAAGGCTTCACAGTCTTTTCCCATTTTCCACATCTTTGTGTGCCTGCCATCTGCTGATGTGCCTTCTCTAATATGGATTATAAGGTCCCTAGGATATTGCTCCAAATTTTAATATCTTTCTTTTGAAACGTGGTTGGTAGTTACAATAATGATAGCTAATTAGAAGAAATAGAACATTGACAGAAGCTTTCTCCTCAATGATCTGATATTTCTAGTCTGATTAGCTAGGTAGGCACAAAGCTTGGAGACACTTTCTACTTCAAGTATAAATTGTGCTAGATGGCACTTCTGGGAACTTCCACAGAGGGCATGACAACACTCTCACATGACTATAACACTCTCAGCTGAAGCATTCAGTGCTGCATAGCATAAAATGCTGCTGAGAGAAGGAAAGCATTCATCGCTGATACACAGAATTTGGTGGTGCTGCTTCTGTATCTTGCTTTTACTGTTCCAGATGTTCAAAATGAAGCTTTTGGCTGTCAGCTCTGTGGAAATATTCAAAGGAGCAAAGAGCAGCTCCAACTCCCATGGAACGTAAGCATGTGTAGAGAATGTAGATTGTACTGAGTAGGGTAATAAAAAAAGTCCAAACTATTTTCTGGGCTCCTGACTTTTGAATTTTTGCAGTGTGATGTAAAAGTCAGAATGACACAAAAACCCTTCTGCTTAAAGGATAAGGATCAGTCTATAGATACTTTTTTCCACCTGGCTTCAGGAGCAGTTGTGTATGCCATATATATAGGCAGACTGTGGACTGTCAAATTAGGAGAGTGCAGGGCTGAACAATTCTGTATTATGCTTAATCTTGGCTAATCAGAAACTAAATTATCCTCTTGCAATCCAGCATCATCCTCTTGAGTATGGAATTCATGCAAATCTATATTTTTTGGGGAGGAATCAGTTTTGGAAGTTGAAACCAGGCAATAGAAACTTTTGCTTTCCTCTGTTAACATTGTTTTCTATTTGCCTCCATATGAGCTAGAGACCTTGTTTTTCCTTTGCATTGTTTATATCTTAATAAAAAGGAAGCAAAAGCTGTCATTGGGTTTGATTTACACCCAGAGAGAGAGAGAGAGCCTGCAGATGAGCATCAGATGTAGTGAAGCGTGTCCCACGTCGCATAACCATCCATCTCCTTTCTTTAGGGAGCTGGGTTTCTGCTTCCTTGGGAGGTTAGATTTAAATCAACAGGTGATACAGGCACTGTTCATTTTGACTGTGCTTTTCTCTCTCCTGTATGATGGTGTTGATATCAGCTTTTTGTGGGCATTGCAGCAGCATATCTGCACAAGAGACAAAACACTCAGGTCTGCTTTTAGTCTCAATAGGTCTATTAGAGATAGAGAACAGAAGTGCCAGAGAAGCTGAATTGATATCACAGCCTAGAAAGAAAGGAACCCTATTATGTCAGTTAGCAAACCTTTATAAACCTTGCAGTGTTTTATGAGAATGTTATTTGGTTGTCTTTTTGCATGCAGATTCTTAACCTGTCCGAAGTTAACTGTATTCACCAGTCCCTGATCCCAATACATCTGTTGAAGGCTTTTCTATATGTCCTCTACTAGTATCCTTCAACAATTGTCTGTGGGCTTCTTGTTTTCCTTCGGCCTGTTTGTTGCCATTTTTCAGGCTGACAGGATTTGTGCATGTTCAGAAAGATTTTCTTTCAAATATGAAGTAGCAAGTCTTTACTTACTGAACTTGAACATGAAAAAATGGTTCACTTACCCATACAAAATAGCAAGCAAGCATTTGCTTTCAAAGCAATGTCCTTTTGTGGCTTTTTCTCACATGCTCATTAAGCACTGTGAAATGTCTAGGAATAGAAAAAGGGATTTTAGACGCTTTAAGAAAAGACAGTGTTCTTGTTCTGTTGTTATTCATTTGTACTTGTTAGTGTGTAGACATCCCTTTCAGGCCCACTGGAATTGCTACCATCCAAATATGTCATAATAGACAACCCTTGTCCCAGAGATTTGCCAGGCTAAAGAAATCATGGGCAATGGTCCAGAGAAAGGGACAATAGAGAAATGGAATTACTTGGCTGAGGGCACCCAGGATTTACTGTGATCTGGAGAAGAGGGAAATGTGTGCCTGTGCCAGGGCTCTGTACAATACTGTAAGCCTGTCCCATTATTTTAGTACTGAGCTGAACCCCCTGCCCTCATTAAGCAGCCACTCATGGGGGATGTTAGTTGCAGAAATTAATTCACCTTTTCTTTTAATTTTATTATTTTAATGTTGAATTTTCTCCCAAGACTGATAAGACTGATATTTTAAAAGCTGATTGTTAAATTCTAGGCTGCCTGGTTCACCTTGAGGAACTGAGATCTTTGCAAAATATTTTTTGAGTAGTAGATTTTGGTGACTGAATCAAATTAGGGCACATATTCCAGTGTCCCAGGACTAGGCTCCCTTTGTAAAGCTGCATGCTTTGTCAGACAGAACGGGAACAGTGTGCAGAAAATGCCATTCAACACTGGGGACCATAGTTCTCCTCCCCATGCCAGGCTGCAGAAGGTTGCTGTCTCTACTGCAACCTGCCAACACATGGAATTTTGTTGTTGAATGAGTAATGAGAAAGAAAACAAAACAATTTTTCACTAATTTCTTGCTGTTGCAGGAACACTTTTTCCTCTGAATCTCTTTACAGAGAATGTAGGAATTACAAAGGTAAGCAGTGGATGGCTATGCAAAATCTATTTATTTGAGAGGGTGTGTGTGTGTGTGGGTCTGCGTTTGAATACAAGTTAGAAATGGCAGTAAGAAGGAAATGCCATGTCTCTTCTCTAAGTTTATTGAAAATTCAAGCAGGACAAGATGCTCATTTTCATGAAACTCATGTGATAAGGTATATCCCTTAAAAAATAGGATTAAAACCACCAGGCTTTTTTACTGGAAAACTGGTATTTATTTTGTATAGAAATAAGATCTTTGAGCACCATGAAAGCCTGGAATTCAGAAGCACAAACTCATTGAATTCCCTCTGCTGTTAAGGGAAGGCTGATACACAAATAATTTTATGTGCCAATCTGCTAAGGGTGCTGATTTTCCTGTCCATATTTCTCTTCAGTCTACAAATAGACTGTGAAAGGCAACAGGGCTGCTGGAGATGCCATTGCCTTCCACTCAGCAAACATGTGGTCATTGGACAAACACAGATATCCCCCAAGTGTGTGCTCAGATGGTGGAGCTGAGGAAGATGGGTGAATTACAGGGCTCTCTGGGAACCATGGATAACAGAAATGATGATGGTACACCAGCACCCCTGAGCACCCAACAGCTCTGCTCTTACTTGCAGTGATGCTACTGCACTGAATCTTTTAGAGGTTGTTGTCATGAACCCGCGAAAAACAAAGCAGAACGAGAATTTTTTGTTTGCACCTATGTACATACATGATTGCATTCATGCACAAGTGCAGTGGCAAACAGGGGTATTCCCCATCCTCTTTGAAGCTACAGTGAAATGAAACATAGATGTGAGGAGCTGATTGCACTCACTCACGTGTCTTGTCTGTAGTTATGATTAGGGTGACCAGCTCAAGCACCCTTATTCCTGGAGGAATGTGGGAATTGCTGTGTTAAATGCTGCCCTGATCAGTACCAGTCCTTCAAAGTCAAATAGTTTCAGTTAACTGTACTTAAATAACAGATTTCTGATTGCCTTAAAAATCTGAAAAAATTAGAATTAATTTTTCACTTTAGCTCCAAAACCAGATCAAATTCAGAGAAAAGATTGTGGGGTTTTTATCACTTTCAAACAAAGGGGCATTTTGAAAACACAAGATTAAAATGTTTTAACCTTCTAAAAATGCAAATATTTTACAGCTCTGTATTTCACCCAGGTAAACTTGGATTTGTGAATATTTATTGACATCAACTGCTCAGGTCAGATCAGGTAAGCTATGTGTGCTGTATGGCTAAGCTATTTGGATGAAAAATTTCACTAAACCTTGAAAAAAACAAATTAAACCCCAAGAATATCACCCCTAACCTTCTGCTTCTGGCTACTACTTTCATTTGAGCCATGACAATAGTTTATTCAGCTTTCTATCACTTGTCTCTAGGCCAAAAATGTCTATATTTTTTCTAAATAAATGTGGAGATAGTAATTTTATTATGCAGGTTGAATGCTTTATATAGCTCTCTTAGACTTGCTGACATAATGATGTCTTGTGGCAATACTTTTCCAAGATTAGTATTGTAGCACATAAAAAAATATGTGTTTTCTATAGATTTTCTTGTTTCTGTGAGCAGTGCTTTAGAGATTTTAAAAAATGTTATTGGATTTGTCTATAAAGATAACGAGTTTTGTTCCTGTGGCATCAAGTATGAGAGTATATTCATTGTTTATACACAGACAGTAGAGCAAGAAATGACAACTTTGAAATATTGACAAAAGCAAAATATTTGTACTTTCCCTGACAAATGAGGGCATATTAATAAGTTTTGACTTTATCTCACAGTAATATATGCTCATATAAGTACTCTCTGAGCCTTGCACAGGAGCTGTTGTGTCAATCATTACAACAAATTCCTTTGCCTTGATAAATGAATTTATACCATATTTTGGTGCTATTGCAGGACCATTCTACATAGGAGAGCAGTTACTTAAGGTCAAGTTAACAGCATTTTATTTTTGAAGACAAAATTACATTCCTTGCATTACCTGGAACCAGGAAATCTTTCCTGCTTGCTGCTCTGTCAGACCCAGGACATGTGTTGTCATGTCTGTGTCAGGTGAGCTTCTCCAAATCTTTTGTCCTGGATCACCTAGCCATGGTGGGCACTGTTTAAAACCAAAATGGGGTGAATGCAGCTCCCGACTTTCTCTGCCAGTCCATGGACAGGGCATGGCCAAAAGAGCACACAATTTGAGTGCAGCAGGATCAATCAAAGGACTGGCTGCTGAGATAAACTGAGGATCAGGAATTAGGCTTGACAGAAGATTAACAATTTGCCCTGGAAGCAGCCGAGAGGGTAAAAATTGCATCAGATATTTTGCTTGGTAATTTTGGCATCTGGGAGCAGAAATCTGAGAAAAACTTCATATGTTGGGCCTTATGCATCAAGAAGTGCAATATTAGCTGTCTGATGCAACCCCTGAGGCTGGTATCCTGGTGGATATTGTGTGGGGATGGCTGGTTTCCTCGGGATCTGCAGGAGCTGATTGATGGAGCTGTCACAGCCCCTTATGTGTCAGAGCCCGGGGAGGCCTGTGAGGGAAAATTTTAATGGTGTTTGTCATCAAAGAAAAATTTTGTGCTTCTCACTTCAGTGGTCCTGCTGACACCATCAACAGAGGATCATGACAGGCTTTCTCTTGTCGGCCTTATCTTTACTGGGGCTTCTCATAGATCCTTTTCACTGGATGTGTCTCTTCTGCACCATTAAAGGCAGTGACAGGACTCCAGCTGCTCAGAAAGATGAAGTCTAACAGCTCTAGAATATTCTAGCTAGATACAAAAGTCATGAATATGTAAGATTTAAATAAATGTCATATTTCTTGCAGGATGAGAAGGATAAGGAATGAAGTATTTATGTGGGGCTTTTGCTGTTTTGTTTTGCTTTGGTTTTTTGAAATTATTTTTTTAATGTACGTTTTTATAATTTATAATTTGTCTGTATCCACAAAGAAGCTCGGGTTCATGCTCATAGGCTGGATGGGTTTGTGCTGGCAGAAAGGCTGGTGGGACACAGGTTTGTGCTGAAGAAGAGCACAAACCTTGTCCCTGAGGAGAGAGAGCAGAGCAGGGCAGGCAGAGTCCAGCTGGTGAAGGAGTCTGCAGGAGCTGCAGCAGTGGTAGCCCTTGCACAGGGAGAGGAGGTGGTGATGAGGACTGCAAAGGCATTGTGTCGTGGGTTCTGATCCCTTCTTGTGACCTTGGAAATTGAAGGGATAAGGAGAGACTCTAGTACGTGTGTTAGAGGTGCTGTGTTATGCAAGACATAACAGAAAAGATGGGAATTTTTTATCCAAATCCCTTACTTCTAAGAAAATAAAAACCTGAGTGTGATTTCTCAGAAAATGTCTGTCTCAGAAAACATAGGAAATGTGGATAAGCAAAGCTGGTGGTGTTTTTTTTTTTTTTTTAAATAATTTTGTGATGCTGTCTGTAAATGCTTGAGATGAAAGGAGACGTTCTGTTCCCAGCTGCCATGACCCTGGCACTGCAGAGGTTCTGTGGGAGTATCCCTGACCCCAGGATGAGGGCCCAGTCCCCCTGGCACAGAGCACACTCCTGGGGTCTGCTGCCCACTCTTCTGGAATGTCTGGAGAAGCCCTAACATGTTTGCCCAGCACTTTTGGTGGGAGCTTGAAACATTTTAAATATATGTGTTGCTCCAGTATGAATCTGGTGTAATTAATGCAGTGAACACAAATGCCTCATGGAGATAGGAAAAGTGCAACAGGTTGTCTTAGAGAGCATTTTAGAACCAGAGCAGAGCCTTTCTTTTTGCAGTGAAGCAAGTTGTAGGGAAATATCTAGATGAAAGGAAAAGGACAGTTTCACACTGTGTGGACACAGATGGAGGAAGCCACTTCCAGCCTACATTTAACCTTCTGAGAGATGTCACTGACAGGCTGTGGTTCTGTGTTCAACCTCCCTGCACTATAGCAGGAAGCACTCACAGGTTCTACTGAAAACAAGCCAAGTAGCAGAAGAAAGAAAGTTTAGCAGTATGTAATTAACAAATTGTACCTCTTTGCTCACCATGATAAGGAGATATTTATAGCTACTGTGAAAAAACTATGCCTTCATAAAAGCAAAAGTAGTTGTGATTACTTCCCTTAATCTTTCCTTCTTTTTGACAGTGACATTTATGAAACATCTGAATGCTCTATCAGCTTGAGAGTAAATGTTATAAAGTTAATGTAGCTGCAGAGTTTCCTTTCATGTTGCCAAAGGTTTCATGAAAATAATGACATTTTGTAGTATGCAAGCATGTAGCAAAATAGCTGTAACTAGACTTCAAGTTTAAAGTCTTTTTTCCTAGTATAGCTTTCTGTTGGTATTTCAAAAGTCGCTTCTGTATTTATTGCCCTTCACTTCAGAGTGAGTTCCTTGAAGTGCTGCAGTGTGATTGGATGTTTCCTTCAACTTTTAAAAAAAGTGTCTGCATTGAAACATAGCACCAGTGTATCAGGGGATCTGTCTTTCTTTCAGTTTTTCAAAACAGCTACATTTTGAAGTCAGTGGGGATATCTGTTGAACAAGGTGTGGCATAATACAGCCTAGGGCTACTAAGTTGCTTACTTGATAAATGTTACAGGAAATATGTTCTGATTATTGCACTCTTGCTCTTTTTGCTGAGTGCCTTAACTACATCTTCTTCTGGTTAATGGTTTCCCCATGAATGTGCTCTTTCTGCCAGACTGGCATCAGTTGAGAAGAAAGAGCAGAATTTACTCTGACAGCTGTCCCTCTTGTAGAGCAGCTGTTACATCTTCAGCAATAATGGAACACCACAGAGAAGGGACAAGAGTCCATAAAGATGTAGCTCATCACACTTGGCATTTTAGGACAGGTACTCATGGGGGTATATTAGTGCTGCTTGGCTGGCTTTGAAAGAAATCAGATTACTTTACTGTATCTAAGGCCTTTCATCCTTTTAGATACTTCCAATCTGGACATAGTTTGTGATGTTTTGTGCACTAGGGTTGATACTAAATCAACAAGGATTCTTCTAGTCCTGGAAACTTCCAGGGAAGAATTGGAAGACTGAATTTTTTTCTATAACATAATTACTTTTAGTCTCAGTAGAATGGCCTGTGTGAGCATCTACATATTGATAGAGTTGGCAAGCAGCTTTAGCAAACACATTACTGATTTTTAAATTGCAGCTTGAGCACTACAAAGATGAATATAGCCCTTAATATTTGGTCAATTTTGGGAACAGGGTGTAACTTTAATATCTAATTCCTGCTTATTGTGACTTCTTAGTAAAAATGGCACATATTTCCCAGTGAAGGTCAGATATGGAAGAGGTTTCACTGAAGTTATTTGGTAAATTCTAGATCAGTAAGTCACTCAGGTGAAAATAGTTGGAACCCAGGAATGTATTCAAGGAAAGCAATTTAATGCAAATTTCCTGTTTTTCCTCTTTCCAAAGTATCTGCTTATAACCAACTACTGTTGGAGAAAAACAAATTCAGTTTAACCATTCTTAGAGTTTTAAGACAAGTACTCCTTCTATTGCAATCATTTCCACTCTTTGGCTTTGCCTATCACAACTGAGTAGTGGGACATCTAAGGCAAAGTTGCTTTTTCCCAAGTCCCTGGTGTGTGCAGATAGAAGAAGTTACTGTTCAAGTGTAATGAATTAGAGAAAGGGAACTAAGTCCTATCTCCACAGGGGAAACTCTGTGAAGAGCTCACGTGACATCACTCATGAACAGCTACATCAGAAGCCTGATGTAAAGACAAGGCTCTGTAAAGAGAAAAGGAAGGAGAAGAACCAAACTTTGAAGTCTATGTGGTTCTTCTATTCCAATGCAACACTGTAAGAAACAATCCCCAAATCATGTGCATATACTCACCTTGCTGGGTCTTGTGGGTATCAGTGGTTCTTGGACCTCAAAAAGTGTGGTCTGTGCAGCAAGTCTCACTTTGGGCTAGTTGAAAATATTGAAAATATTTTTTCTTTCTCTCCTTTTTTTTTTTTTAATTTAATACAACAGTATCATTTTTAAGCATATCTTTGTTATTAGGCTTTCAGGTCCAAGAGATATTTCTGATCACATATGTGAATAGAAAAGCTTAGAATGGCTTTGTGTCTCCTGTCACTACAAATTGATGCAGATAGTCTAAGTTCAGGTCAGTGCTGTTAGTGATGTGAAATAGGGATGTTGCCTACGTGTCGTTCACCTAGGAGGGAGCTCTCAAACTTTGCTGGAAAAGCTGATACTTTTTTCAAAAGAAAATGCATTTTGCATTTCATACTGAATCAAGACACACACCCTGCAAGAGGCTGACTTGTTGACTTCTCTGTCTGTTCCTGCTCTTCTCTTTTTCAGTGAATATCTTGCTTTCTGAGCATCTGTAACGACACCTGTAGCCATGACATTTGTTAGAGATTAGTAAAGCTGGAAAGCAACTGATATCAGCTTATGCTATGTGAAAACCAGGTTACAGGCTTCATAAGTTCTCCCTGACACCTGAATGACTCCTCTGATTTTTTTCCACATTGTTATCAACATAGCAAGACACCAGCTTTGATCTGTGTGTTCATTCCTGTGTTCACCAGTGCAGCCTCATGTCTCTGTTTCCTCAATTATCTGTTAAGTGTAAGTTCACATCCAGTTGTTTCAGCTGCTTTCTGCAAGAATATTTTCTCAGTCACTTTTTCAGTACCAATAACTATGTTTTTTTCATCTTTCATTGAGTTTTTACGTGCTAGTCCATTTGAAACAAAAAGGGAATTTGCTCTCTTTACCCTTGACAGTTGTTTTATAAAAGGACTACACAAGAAGTAACCAGAGCCAGCTGTTCTCTAGATGAAAATACAGAGCTTTATTACCACTGGAAGAGTTATGTCCACTTTTACAATTTCATGGCATGCCATAAACATTTTTGCCCTCTGAAATAATGTATTTGAAAGCATTTTCCTGCATTCTAATTCTTGCTGTAGAAGGATAAGGTTTCCAAGTGTTGTCCTCTAAGCAGCTAATCACTTGCTCAGCTTCCCACACTTTAGCTTTTAACCTCTCTTTTCTGACTGATGAAGATAGTTTAAGTTTGGAAGATAAGGTTTTTCTACTACAATTTATATTGGGTAAGTAGCTTTTAAATAATCCAAGCATACTGAGACCTGCAATATTTCACTTCATAAAAGTATCAGATGAGGAAGGATAATTGCCTGAGTGCAAGCTTGAGTAACTCATTAAATGCACCAAAATTATGAAAGTAGTTTCTTGATTTGACATTGAGATTAGTTTAAAAAACCCCAAAACAGCAGCTGCTTTGTCAACAGAAACAAAGAATTCAACACTTTCCCTTATCCTCTTGCCAAGCTTCTGCTTAGTCTTATCTTTTAATTAAACCTGAACTTGAAAATACATGTGTCTAGCATGCCAGTTTACTAAATAAAATATGAATAGGCAAACAGTATTCTTGTCAATTAGCATTCAGGTCAGAGGTTTCTGGTTGTTATTTTTTTCCTCCTTACAGGATGGACATATTAAAAGTCCTAGTTTTGTTGTAACTTAGTTTAAAGTCACCAGTTAAGAAACAAATTACAGTCTCATGCTGAAAATGTTTTAAGTTTCCACTAGAATTATTTTCTACTACAGAACTACATTCAGCTGCTTTAATTTTGTTAGACAGAGATGTTACTCCCAAGAAATGAAAACTAGAATAGCAATCTCTGCTCCTTATCAGGCCTTGATAAGGAGTTCATAACATCTTCATTCAAAAGGGAAAACTTGATTCGATACATTTTCTTCAATTCCCCAATATTTTTTCTGGTTTTCCTATTTTAAATTATTTTTTAAGTTATTTTTAAAACTTTTTGAGAAGTTAAGTCTCTTTGGGAATTGGAGATAAAGCTCTAACTACAGTGAAGCCAGTGGGAGTTTTATCATTTTTTGGAGGCCAGGTTTCATAAGGTTCCTCAGATGAGACTGAATGAAACTGCAATTAATTTCTCTGCAAGCCCACAGCTTTGACGTAGGGGTAGTTATTAATTCAACAAATGGAAGGAAAACCTCATGACTTAGATAACCAAGCCCACAGCACTGGAACATAATTCAAAGTACTGAATGCCAAAGAATGCATTTTCTGGCTACATTGGCTAAAATCCACATCATTTCAGGCTTTTCCCTGCCCAAAAAAAGACTTAATTTTGTCCTAAAATAAAAAAAAAATGCTGATGGGATCAATGGTATTCTTAAAGTTTAATGTATAGATTTCTAGGTTAAGCCTCGAGTGATTATAAATAATAGAGAAATTACAAAGCAATCAAGACTAGTCCTAAATTACTTATGGTCAAAGAAAGAGTTGAGTATATTAAAAAAAAAAAAAAAAGTGTTCAAACACATGTATGCCCAGTGGAAATAAAGCTTACATTTAGAACTCAGATGATCTCAAATATTTTCACCACCTTGAAAATATTAACAGTCGAGACCACCCCTTTCCTCAAACATAGATGATGACTGCACTTTCATTTCTGTTCAACACAGCATTACATTGCAGTTTTGTGCACATTAATAATGCAGTAGGGGTGTAATGGTGTAATGACTCATAACCTAGAATAAACACAATGTATTTACCTAATATGAAATGGTGTCGTAAGCAATGAGGCTAAACCAAGCCTCCAAGAAAGAATTCGTGATGGAAGAAAGCAAGACTGTTTCCAGTAACTCTGTGCAAACATTAGCAAGGTGGTTAATTGGTAAAATGAATTGGAATCAATTATGCATGAATCCTGTGGCAAGTACAGCAGCACTCAACTCATTAAGAAATCATAGTTGGGAATACTAGGTGTGTATTCCTTATATCCTCAGTGTGCTTATGGCCACTTTTCAGAGGATTGCAAGTTAGCTTTATAGAGTGCACTGTCATTAGGAGAAATACCTGGGATTTCTGAAGCATGTGGGAACTCAAGAATCCTTTGAATTTGTGAATTCCCTGACAGATGAGTGAAGACAATATGCTGTCTTTAAAAATAGAAAAGGACTAACACTCAAAAAATGAAGCCACTGGGAAGATCGAGAAACAAATAACTAATCAATTTGCATTTAAAAAAATCAGGAGATAATAAAATGGTAAAAAGTGCCATTATAAATTTTTCAAAAAAAGATTCTGTCAAAAAAAATTCAATTTCCTTCCTTGACAAGGTAACCAGAATAATATCTAGGAAAACAGAAAAAATAAAAATAAGAATAAGAAATAAATTTAATAATAATAATAAATAAGAATAAAAATAAGAAATCTGTATTTTAGTATTGTTTTTTTGACACTTTTCAGTGTGACATTGTCATAAGCACTGTAAAATATTATGGTCTATCTTTATTCACGGTACAGAGGATGCACAACAGGGATCAAAATTTCCCCACTTTAATTAGTGTGGATTAATGGGCTTTACCTGGGACATGTCTTTTTAGGTAAGGAGCAGATAAACAGCATAACAGATCATAAAATAATACAAAATCTATAAAGAAAAATCTAGAAATTTAACTATGTAAGGGAATATTTCACTGGGGAATTGAAGAGATTTCTGCATTGCTAACTAATGACAGAAAAAAAATAATTTACATCAAATCAGATTTACTTTGGGTATTAAGAAAATCTTCTAAAATGTTGTGGAGGATGTAGTATTGGGATGATGTGGTGTGTTCAGAGATTCATGGAGTCACAGAACAATTTAGGTGGGAAGGGTCCTTGAGAGGATATTTGCTCCAACTCCTCACTCAAATCAGATCCAACAAGAACAGGTTGCTCAAGATGATGTCCAGTGAAGTTCTGATTTTTAATTTTTGGTTCCAGAGGCTTATACTAAGTTGAATACAAGGTGTAGTCAGATAGAGTCCCTTTATTTTTCATGAATTGCAAAGCCTGGTTGGTATTATATGAAGGGTTAAGGAAAGGAGGAATATTTTAGAAATAAAATAGAAGAATATTTTAGAAATGCTCATTGTTTTTTCAAGTAGGATTTCTCAGACATGAACCCTAGGATAAAGCTTTGCAGATATAGAAGGAAATTAAAATTCCTAGGACATTGTTTAAAACCCACACAGTTCAAAGAAAGCTTAATAGAAGAAGCTGAATCTTTGCTATTTAGAAAACATTTGAGATGAAAATTTAGGGTATCAAGTATTTAAAACAGAGGAAAGAAGAAAACTAAGAAGGTGATATGTGTGCTCTGTAGATGCTTGCAGAAAAAAAATAAACTAATAGCAAAAATACATGGAGCCTAAAATGAGAAAGAAAAGTGACAAAGAAAAAGAAATTGAAAATTCCAAATGGTGAAAGAAGTCCTAATCAGCTGCATGAGTTCATTTTCCAATAAAGTTGTCTAATGAGGGCAGAGAAATTGAATCAGAGCATTTATGCTGGGAGCAAATAACTAGCAACAAGAATTAAATGAGAAAGAGCATAGAGTAAACAAAGTAATGTTTGATGAGAATGTTACAAAACAAACAATAAATATGCAGATTTATACAATATGCATAAAGAATATGAAAATAGTGAGGAGAAGTCTGAAATTTCAGAAATTACATTTTTCAAATTTATGGAATCCAAAAGGGTTGCTCATCACTTTAGGGAAAGTAGATTTGATAGCTGTATAAAAGAGCAGCTGGAAAATTATTGCATAACTGTGGTAATGGTCAATTATTTGAGAAAATAGTCAAACAGAAAAAGGGAGAGTTGAAAATATTGTGGACTATTTTTTCCCCTTATCTGAATGAAAATCCAGTGTCTTGCTAAATGAAGGCTGATTTGTGGTTGTCCTCCTCTGGTGCTCACGCCCTCCCCTCCTGGGCCATAATCTTGCACAGCATCAGCAAAGCTCCAACTGCATCTGCAAGTGGGTGATTGTTTGAGTCCCTGCCCATGAACATTCCAGTCTCTTACATGGGGTTAACTAAAGTAATAATGGTGCTTTTCTGTGGCACTGAAGGCAGGATGTAAAGCAAATGTTGCTTTTGAATTTTTGGTTGACCAGATATCATGATGGGCCTTTAATGGAGCAAAAGTACTTTGCCTTCGGACTAGAGAGTGAAGATTTGGCATAACATTGAGGAAAGAAGGAAAAAGTCTTGTAGATACAATTAGGATATTTCCCAGTGTTTAGATTATAATTTTCTCTATGGTATTCTCTACTCAGACTGGCTTAACTTTTTGTAATGAAATGTACTCAATCCCATTTTCAAGATAACATTTTGGAATGCACCAATTACCATGATTATCTGAAATGAATTTGTAGTTCAAGGAAATGTATTATCTCTCTTTTTCAGAGCTGGATTTCTTTGCTGGGAAAATAACAAATGGCTGCAAATATAATGTCTGTTAACCATGATAATATATAAATTGAACAGTTTGCCAGGATTACATTTATTATTTTGCTCTGCAGCCATAGTAGATATTTCCTTCAGCTTTCCTTCACAGAGGTATGTTTCTTCAGCCAGCTTAGAAAAAAGAAATATAACCTATTTCTGTAAACATTGACATGTCTGCAGTCTTGACAAAACATTCATAATTTGTAGTATGAGAAATAAGGAAATAGAAAGTCTTTAACCATGTTTTACACCATCCTACCATTACATCCCAGGAAGTATTTGAGGCCTCTGCTCAGCAGAACAGGCATACCACATCAATTTTTTAATGTCACTGACCCTGTGGCCACCTTCCTATTGAGCTTCATCAATAATATTTGAAGAAGACTTGACCAAAATGTACAGTGTTTTAAATCCTTCTTGCAATCCTTGTCTTTCAAAACACACTTGTAGGAGAAGGTGGTAATAGCAGAAGACATTCACTTTCTGACTGTGATGCTCAGCTTGCATCAAATCTAATTTTGGTTGCACTCTTTGCCTGATGCCTTTTTTTGCAAGGAGGAGGAAATTCACCTTCATTCTTGCTGAAATCATTCTAATTAAATATGATTTCATCCAGAGAGCGTGCCCACAGGCAACTGAAATTAATGGCGAAAGCACCCATGAGCAAAAATTTCAGTTTGGGTCATGCAGAATATTTGGAAATATTTGATGGAGTGAAAACTGGAGTGGCATTCACTAAGGTTATTCCTTCTTTCTTGTGCTTATTTTGCTTTCTGTATCCTCTGCCTTTGTATGGTTATTGACAAAGGGCATAAAAGCAAGAAATGCTTCAGGGGAACTTGTCCATCTACAGCTTACCACCTAGTTATCATTAGTTCAAAAACATTGGATTTTTTCCTTTTCATTAACTTATTTGCCTTTGGAGCCCTTGTGCACTCCTCACATCACCAACAAAGCAGTAATATGGGAAGTGTGCAAAGAGAATGACTAAGAATAATCTGTGAAAAGCTTGAAAAAAAATAAGGGCATCAACAAACACATAATTAATTAGATCCTTGTGAAAAATTAATATAAAACATTAGACCTGGAATGCAGTACTGTCGTCCAATTCAGGGAGAAGAAAAACAAAAACAAGCATGAATTAAAAAGGAAAATCTTCTGCTTGTAGAAGTGACTTTTAAAACCGTCTCCCTTGCCTGGAGGAAACATTGGGAAAAACATGGGTGTTACATGTTTGGTGCAATATCCATGTGGCAGATAGAGTTTCTTACCAAAACAAGTTCCCTATCCTAAGCCAAGATAAAAAACCAAGCCTGTGGAAAGCTCATAGAGCTGGGTACACCAAAGCAAAACTGAGTGAGTGCAAACCAATCTTATTGGAGGACCTTATAGGAGTTTTCTAGGCTTGAAACCCTGAAGTACTAAATCACCTTTAAAGTGAGTTTAGTGGGTCTCACAAATTTAAAAATTTAACAGATGTGAAATACTGAATTACTGAATTACTGAAGAATTATTCACCAAACAAAAGGTTAAAAGAACGATAATCTTGATGATATCTGAGAAACATTCTCTTATCATAAAAGTCACTAGATGCCAGCCACTAGTCTGTAAGATTTAGTTATTTATGAAATTTGTTTTCTAAATACTTTGTTTCCAAATTATATCATTTGCAATTCTTCATCTACTTCTTACTCTCAGAAATCTTCTATAAAATCCTGTTAATGTTTTGCTCTTGGAACTTCTGGATTTCCTCCTTTTGATGTCATTATAACCTACTGTTCAGCTTCTGGGTAAGGGTCTTGGGACTAAATGGGAGAGAGGTCTAAGTGTGGGTTTAAGAATTTGCATTCCAATGGAGATGCAAATTGCCTGTGCTTATAGTTGAGATGAATGTTAAGGAAAGAAGCACTGGTACAATCTTGGGTTAATGTGGTGTGTCCAAGTGTGTTAGCAGCAGTGAGCTGATATGAATATTCCTGTAGTAGGATGACCCTGGCTGTCTTGGGAAAAATGAATATAATAAATTATCAGATCTGTAAACTCATGACTCATCTTTTTTTTCAATCAGAAAAAAAAAAAACCCCAAAAAACAATCTATCCTTTGATCACCAAACTTTTTTTTTTAGTGGAGATTTACTGTGCTATTTTCTAAGCAGAAAACAAAAAAGTATCCTTGCATCACAGGAACAAAAACAATTAATTACTGTGCCATTGCAAGTGTCAGCCACCCAGGGCCATGTAGAGCAGTCCTGCAGAAGGGATTGACAGGGATCCCCGTGCTGTATCTCTCAGTCTGCCTTGAAGTCCATTGAATCTAATGGGAGGTTTTCTGAAGACTTCAGTGGTTTGGAACACATTTTTTCCACATGCTTTTGAGTGTAATGGGTGTATGTAGGTGCTCATAAATATCCATTCCCTGAAGACATTCTGGCAGAAATTTCCTTCAGGGTCTATACCAGAGAATCTTGGATTTGATTTTAGGTTCTTTACTCAGCCAAATGCAGAAAATTCATGAGGTCTCAGGGGTTTGTTCCTCCAATTTTCACAAATATTGGTAGCTCTATCATGGTCTGCCTACTGCAATTTAGTGATTATATCAAAGGAACTGAAGTGCTAATCCCTGTTGAGCTGTTGACTATGTAATGAGAGGCTTCTGAAGTCTTTGAAAGTTACTGAAACAGGTGTTGTGAGGGATAAGAACATCAGACCAAGGCAAATAAAATCTTATTACAGAAGCTCTGCTTCCACAGAAGCAGATTTCCTTATGCTATCCAAATTAGCATGTAGTTTTGCAACCTTTTGTTGTTTTTCAAATCAATCTCCAGCTCTAACAAAGTTCCAGACTAGCAAAGCCAGAAAGTGAAACTACCCAGACCAAAAATTTACAATAGCAGTGGCAAGAATAGTTATCAACCTCTTTTGAAACTACTGACTGGAGCACTAACCTTTTGTTTGTTTTTGCAAGACAGACAAGTATCTACTGGGAACTAGATGGAGGTCATCCACACATTTCATGTGGGTCACTGAATACCGACCACAGGGTAGCAGCTTTCATTTTGAATCAGTAATGCAGAGGTGAAGAGCACCACATTTCATTATTGACGCCACAGGTGTTCCAGGTCTCTGCCTTCATTTCTTTATCCTCCTGGTTCTATCAACCCGTAGGAACCTGCTTAGTTTTAGGGCTGAGCAGGCTGCTTTTTATGGCATTCAAAAGGGATTTTGAACCTTAAAAGTTGTCTGTCCACGGTGGCAAAAGATGCGTCTGGAAGAGAAATGTAGCAAGTATGAAAAATACTTTTCAGGGAGCAAAGGAAAGGAATATATAAGAAAGAGAACAAGCTGTATTCTTTTTATATGCTAAGACAAACTGTAAAGTAATGAAAGCAAATAAATAAAACCACTGTGAAAACCAGAAAAGTGATAGTAAAGCTTCCTTCAAACAGATGGTTTTTATTCTAAGAGATACATGAAAAGTTTTATTATTATCTAAGCTCACCTTTCTTCGTTTTATGACATGAGAGGGCAGAAGAAAGACAGGAAAAAGGAAACACAATGATGGAATTTGCCATTTTAAAGAATCAACAAAATGCCCAGGATTGGATGTTGTTGTGCAATAGAGTACCTGATTTTCAGCAGGCTTAATTCTCAAGTGACAATCAAGTTTCAAGAAATCAGGCTCTGATAACTGAATTGTCATATAATGGCCACATGGACTTTTAAAAATTGACTGTGCGGCAAAAATATAAGCATCTAATTATAACTGTAAAACAGCTAGACTTTATTGTTACCATTTTGTTATTATGACAAATAAGTTTTCAGTTCAGGCAACCCCAGCTATCCTTATGTGACCTTCAAATGACAATCTATGCTTGCACTGGTTATGCTGTAAAGTCAGGCAGTGTTTTTACTATAAATTGGGATTTTTTCAAAGAGAATGTCTATCTAAATTTTAAGCTTCCCAAAGGAAAAACAGCAACAAATAGAGCAGCTCCTGGGGTATTATTTCTTCAAACTGAAGCCATCTCCCTGTTGGCTTAAACAACCTGCTGAACTTCACACCTCTTTAACTGTTTCTTTTGATGTAACAAGGAGACCTTTCATGGTGACATTTGAGAGCCAAGTTTAGACATTTGTGTCTGACAATTAAAGGGACTGTGGGACTAATATGCCTTACTTAAATCTGATCTTTTCGTATCTTTCTGCCTGTTAGCCAGATGTGCGTCATCATATATTTTCTAACCCATTCTGTAAAGATAGTGCAATGGAATTGATTTTTCTAGTAGGCATCTACCCATGCTATGAAAGATACTTTTGGTCTTGCTTTATTTGCTCTCATTTTGCAAGGTGCTTCAGGTGTTTAGCAGCCTTGAGAGCTGATCCTCCAATGATTTTCAAGGCACCCCTAGAATTCATATACGTGAAATTTTCTATGTACATCAAATCATAAAAGAAAATGCCTCTTGCTGTTTCCCAGTGGCAATAGAGCTGTGAAGCTTCAAAAGTGGGTCTGTCAGGAGGAATTGGGTGCCTGTCTGTTTGGGTGGTGGTGAGGCAAAGGTCAGTCAGTCTGCATTCAGCAGACTGGGCTTGCCTCAGCGTTTTGAGCTGGCCTCAGTGTGCTGCCAGAGCTCAGTTCAGGCTTTCCAGTGCTGGTCAGTGCACATTTTGAGCCACCCGCCCTTTGCACAGAGGTCACTGTGCACACAGCAGTCCCTGGAGCATCACAGTGTAGTGATTTCCAGCTCTAGCAATCTTTTGGACTGTGAAAAATCTTTATATTAAAAAAAAAAGGTTTTCAGGAGACTTTTAGCCATAAGATAACCAGAAGTAAAAAAGCCTTTTCTGAGGTCTCTCCTCAAAAGAGTATGTCCTTTTTTATTTTGTTAAATAACAATAAATCATATTTGACTAGAAAAAATGAACTAATTTTATAGGATTTAATAACTGAGCCAGTGACTCAAATACAAAATTCTTTTGATCCAAAGAGAAAAAGAGGTCCAGAGGAGCAATAACAATAAAACCAAAACAGCAGTAACACCACCTCTACCAATAACAACAGAAAATAAATAAGTAATAACTTTTACCTAAACCATATTAAAGATCATAAATATATTTTTAACATTTTGTGCTCAATTTAATATTTAGTCTTACACAAAAACATAAATTTCAATTGCTGGAATACACACCTTGGCAATATTCTTTACGGGGCCATATGTTTGTTTTTCCACTCCTTGACATTTTTATTGGAAAGGTAGCTTTCTACCATTCATCTGTAAACACAGGCAAGCAATTTGTCTACCTCATACCCCTCAGCAATCGGTCAGTGTGGGACCAGCACAGGATACTCTTGTTTGCAGAATCACCTTGAGGTATTATCAACCAAGCATAATCAATCAGTCATCAGGCAATACTTTCAAATTTTTACACAACCTCACTTTGTTCTTGTCTTCCTCCTATGCTTACAGCAAACGAAACACTGTCAACAAGGGCCTTTTTGCAGAATAAACTGAAAGCTGAAAACTTTATTTC
This sequence comes from Cisticola juncidis, assembly GCA_013400215.1. NCBI lineage: Eukaryota > Metazoa > Chordata > Aves > Passeriformes > Cisticolidae > Cisticola > Cisticola juncidis. The sequence continues at coordinate 1,158,056 of VXBR01003872.1, read as the reverse complement.
TTCTACCCTTTCTAATCAGGGCAGTACAGTGTGTTTATTAATAGCTGTTCACTTTTGATGATAAGGAGCAGAGAATATTTTTCTGTGTGTCAATCTCTAATTGTCACCAAACCTTCAATAATTTCTAAAATGCAATAAAGCTTTCAAGTATTCTTTTTTAAAACTTAACAGAGAAGATTGCTTAACTTGGAAAAACACCAAGTAAATCCAGACTGGCTTCCCTATTATTTCTTGGCTTTATCTCTCCTGCTCTTTTAGATTTTATAGCAGAGTGACTAAAATCCTGCTCTTTCCAGGACTCTCATTAATTTCAGCTGCAACTAGAGTCCATTCTTCAATTCCATGCTTTTTGCAGAGAGGTAGCTTATGAGCCAGCTGATGCTCTGTGCTAGACAGGATGTGTTCATGACCACTCCTGAGATTTGTCCTCTCTCCAGGAACCTGATACAAGCCTGAGTCTTGTCATGACAGTGTCATGACACATAGGAAGGAGCGAGTGCTTCCAGCTCTAAATAGGTGTATTTTTAGATATCAAGTAAACATGTGGCACAAGGCAATAATCAGCCTTTCTTGGAGTCTCCATTGGCTACAAAGATACTTTTTTCCCACAGAACTTTATTTTACTTAGATTTAAGACCTTTATCTCTTTAATGTGTGCGTAACTTGAAAATTGTACAGTCATTTGTAAGGTCATGTCTACCAGTTTTTTGAAAACTGGAGAAAAATATTCTCTAGACCCTAAAAGGTGATTTGTACAGGCTTCTCATGGGACATTGCTGGGTGTGCTGGATATCTGCAAGTGACAGTAGGTAATGTGCTGTCCTCTCCTCTGATTTCCTCTATTGTTCTTTGATGCTGCTGCCATGGAGGGAAAGGGGGGACCAAAGTCTGCCTGGAAGCCTGCCCTGTGCCAGTGAGGCTCTCTGTATCTCACAGGGAAAGGCAGGCTCCAGACACAGGGACAGCATTTTTCTGGGTCTCTTGATGCTTGAGGACACTGTCAAATCCAGACATGGGGAGAGGATGATGGGAGGCAAACTGAATGTAGCTTAATGATTAGGATGTTCTCCTGGGAGGAAAGTGACCCAAAGTTCCCATTTCAGTGTTTTATTTTTAGTGTGAGTAGTGGACTCATGCTAAATGTATGCAAGTCTCAGGGAATGGAGTCTGAAGCCTCAGCTCCATCCCCTGAAATTGCTGTCCTCACTGCATGGTATCTACTCTCTTTGGATGCACAAAGGCCAGTCGACAGCACAAAGAGCTGAGAACAACCATCCTCTTCCCTTTTCACTATTTCCTCATGCTCTTCCCCTCATATGAGGTCCTGTTTAGAGTGCTTTTCTAGATCCAGGGGAGAGAGGAGATGAGCATAGTGTCATCCCCCTCAGAGACATGTCCCATCTCCTTGCAAGGAGTTATATTAGATATAAATATTATGTAATGTAGAAGTACACCTCTGTGCACGAGGAGTGGATGGAAGAAAAAGGCTGTCATCCTCCCTTTTAATGATTTTTTAAGCAAATACAGCAATCCTTAATTTTTTGCCTAAAGGCTTTGAGCAGACTCTATACTTAAGTGCCTTATTTTAGAGAACTGCCCCTCATATCTTTCATTTTTAAGTCATTACTTATTTAAAGGGTTTTCATTTATTTTGTTCACATGAATAAGTGGAAAGCTCAATTAAGGCTTTTGTAGAGCACTGCAAAGAAATGCTACTGCTAATTAAGGTTGCATCAGAATTTAGGCACAAAGCTGAGGAACGACAAGTAACCTACTGCATTTACACCTCACACGTGGAACAGAAGTTGTGTCTGTGTCTGCAAGGTTATGCCCATGCTTATTAAAACCTGATGTTATACTACATTTCTGCTTTTGGTACTTTTAACAGAGGTGGGGAAATTGCACATGAGGAAGAGTTGGAAAGGTCTCTTATTTAAACAGCAAGTCACAGAATAATTGAATGATTTAAGTTGAAAGGGAGTTTTAAAGATCACATAATTCCAGCCACTCTGCCACAGGCAGCAACACCTTCCACTGGACCAGACTGTACAGAGCCCCATCCAGCTTGACCTTGAACCTTTCCAGGGATGGGACATCCACCAGTTCTCTGGGTAACCTCTTCCAGTGTCTCACCACACTCATTGGTAAAAATTTCTTCCTTATGCCCAGTCTAAATCTACACTCTTTCAGTTTAGAAATGCTTCCAGTACCTAAGCACAAAGTATTTTCTTGCAAAGGCTGAGTGAGTACTGTCCCCATGGTCTGGCTTAAAGCATGGTAGGAAGCCACCTCCTCCTGGCTGGACCAAGACATTTGTTCTGAGATGACTTACACACTCCCTGGAGATTTCATCAGCAATCTATAAACAGTGGGGCATGTTGGTGGTGAGGAGGACCTGGTGCTCCATGAGCTCTTGACTGCTGAGCAAATGGTAGGAGAGAAGGTTAGACTTGAGTGATGGCCATAGAAAGAGTAAGATAAGTTTTCAGTTAGGTGATTAAAAGGGCTGGGTGAGGGTTTCAGAGAAGTTATGAAGTGGGAAGACATCTAAAAATAAGGAAATAAAAGGTGAGGATTTCATCTGTCTTACTCAAAAAGATCCCTACACCAGTGCATGCAGACAGAAAAACACACCTTAAAGCAAGATTCTGGGGACATTCTTGAGTGCATTCACCTTTCAAGGAGAGAATTCTGAGCAATGAAGTTGGAAATACTTTTACAGGCATCTGTTTAAGTTTTTTATCAGCTTTCTGTCCAAAATTGAGTGCTGTGCATAAATAAGTCTGATACAGTTGTGCAGTGCCTTCAAAAGCAAAGGACTCTACATTTATTCGAAAACTTCATACAGAATGACTTTTAACTACTGCTTTAAAAAGCCCAAGCTGTATCTGAAGTGTATTTTCAGTGACACTTTTCTGTATCTAAAAGAAATATAGCAAGTATTGCCATATAAACTTAATGATCTGTGTATTTAATGATGATAACACCCTGTAAATTTATAGTTGGCTACACATTGATTGTGCTCTCTTTGATATCTAGGATTTATTGGTTAGCAGCAGAGGCTATGAACTAGAGTTATTATGGTCTCAAGTTGAGTCCAATTATTAATGTCTTCTTAGTGTCTCAGATTACATCCCTGCAGGATCTAAGATCATGACAGTGACTGTGATGATCACATTCTATCAGTAAGTTAGGCACATGCCCTCAAGAGAAGAACAGCTTTGCATTTGCTGTCATGAGTGGAAAAATTATTTTACGTGGACCAGTAAAGGTAGCAACAGTTGCCACAGGGTTTAAGTAATTTATGCATAGATTTTTCAATTGTTTGTGTTGGACTGTCAGGTTGAAGTCAATGTATAAAAATAGTTCTAGCTCAGCTCCTAAGAACAAAACTCTTGAAGCACTTTACTCAGTAACAAATGCCCAAATACAAAGGAAATGACAAAGTGACTTTTGCAGGAACATCAACAATGCAGTAAAGATGCTCTCTGAATTAGACAACTAGATCTTATCAGGTGTAGTCAGTAGGAGAGATCACTTGATTGTATCAGCAAATTGAATAGTAATTTGTTCCAAGATTTACCATTCAGTAAAATAATGTTTCCTAGTAGTTCAGAAGTTTCATACATTGTCAAAAATATCTTGTTCACTGTACTAGCAGGGAAAAAAGTTAGAGCTTTGGTATTTGTGACATTTATACATTGTGTGAAAACTTGCTGGAGGTAATTTTTAAGTTCTTGAAAGATGATAGAGAGGTATGATGAAGAGTCACTTTCAGTGTCTGAAGGCTAGTTATACTTCTTTCATAATCCACTTAGTGGTACAGACTTGAAATTAAAACAGTTTGATTTTCTATGGCCTGAAATTTGTTACATAATACATTAATTGAAGGGTCAGTTTCAACAAAAAACTTGATGAAAAATCCATAAAATTTCATCCTTATCTACCTAAAAAGATATCATGAAAATGCAGAAAAGGTACAATTATGTTTCTCAGTGGTATACATCAGCTTCAATGACTTGACTTTGTGGTTTTGCTTTAAATGAAGAAGATTAGCTTCACTTGATTCAGACACTTCCTGTGAAAAATGTTTCCTTTTCAGGAAATTGCAAGCATTTTCAATGATCAACAAGCTGGCTATGGTGTTCTTTGGTAAGAATTATTGTTTACCAGGACAGAGTCTGCACTTGCTTCAGAAGTATAAGTAGTCTGATGATCTATCTTCAAATCTCTTCAAATCTTAGTTCTTACAGTCCTTTTAAAACTCACAGAATTTACTAAGTCCTTTCTTACGTTTTAATGGGCACTGTGAAAAATTTCTTCCTTGTCTAAACACAGTACAATCTGCCAAGCTTTCCAAGTATTGATTTTGTTGAAGATAAGCTTCAAATTAAAGTTTTTCTGTTGTACACATAAGGAGTTTCAAAACAGATTTCAAAAGAAAGACCGCCTGCTTCATGCTGTTATGTTCCTGCAGTCTTTACTTTCAAAGGTTTCTCAACATCCTTTCAGTGAATAACTGTTGACAGTGTCAAAATCTTTACAAAATTGAATTGAGCCCTGAATGGGCTTTGAGATTTCTATTTTTTTGTAGTTCAGGTCCTAGATTTGCAGAACCTATGGCATAATGGAGACAGAATGACTCCTGGTGCTCTCTCTAAGGTGAAATAGCTTTGCACCTCAAAATAACACTTTATTAGCTTGATTGAAGTGACAATGTTCAAGATACATCTAAACTGCTCAGAAGAGTTGATTTGCCTCCAAACCTTATTCTGACCCCAAGGGCCTGGAAGAAGTCACTAAGGACTTTTCCACCTTTGCAGTGCACAGTGAAAAGCAGTTTTCTTCTACACATTTCTGTGTGCATCCCAGACTCACAATGGGCAGGAGCTGGTCCACAACTTCTCAAAGCACAGCATTGCATCACAAAGGTAAAAAAATCTTCATTGTAAGTGTTAGTTCTGTTTGGTTTCTACTGGTTAGTGTATACGTGACAATTATTCATTATGCTATTTTATCTCAGTTGTTCTTATATCCTGAAGATTCATGCTAGATTTACTGCAGCCAAACTACCAGATGCAGCTGAACCCTTGGGAAAAGGGTTTGCTCTTTAAAAACCATTATTTTTCACACCATGAAGTACCAGAACTTCCCCCAGCCACATTTTCCTAAATCCTTATGTTTCTTTTCTCTGGTTTTATTTGGGGTAGTGTTTTGGTAAAGGATTTTAAAACAGATTTTGATTCTCGGCAAGAAAAACTTTGACTCCTTTGGACCCGGCTCACCAAACAGAACAAATCCTGGTATTTACTGAACAGCTCTGCTTTGTACCTCTCTGGTGTAAGTGCTTTGCATTGCCAGGAAAACATGCTGCATGCTTATTTCAATAATGTTTTATTCTCTTTGAAACTAGGCAACAAATGCTGTTAAAAAAGACATTGCCATATCCCTCCTGTCTTCTCTGTTTCTGTCTTACTCTAGCAGCTGAAGCAGGTATTTGTTAAATTTTTGGAGAGTCTCAGAAATGCCTCTCTTTCTGTTTCTATCCCTGATTACCATTAATTGGAATAAAATTCTGGCCCCACTGGCTACATCTGTGCTACTAAGTACCATTAGGCCAGGGACCATTTCCTGGCTGTCAGGTCAAACCTCACAAGCTGCATCCAAACTCTGAGGCACTTGACCTTCTGCCTCCAGTGAGCCCCATGCGGCTGGAGGGCAAAATTGTTATTTTGTTTGTGTTTCTTTTCAGTTTAAAGGATTTGAAATAGTGTGAGGATTATGTAGCAGCCTTTGAGAATGGTGTTTTTGTAGCAGCAACATGAAATTATGCTGCATGCCTCAGGGTGCGGCATGAAGGCAATCAGAGAGTGTGAAGGTACAAAACCAAAAAGAACAGTGTTGGAATAGTGCTCAGCTAGGATTTCATCCTGGCTAATGCAAGGAGTATTCTAAGGAAAACTGCAGCTGGACAAGAGTCCTGGAGATATTTTCAAAATGTGTCTGCCAGTTTAGCAGAAGCAAAAATGACAGTCAGTCATTGTGCATTGAGCACAGACTGGCAAATATACTGAAATATCAGATTTCAATTCCTAATTAAGGATCAGAGGGAAGCCAATCAGCAATGAGACAGAAATTGGAAGATATTTTCTGGATATATTTCTAGGTTGGGGGTTGGTTTGTTTGTTTTGGGGTTTCTGTTTATTTGGTTGGTTTTTCTGCAGTCTAATTAGAACACTCTGCCCTCAAAAATTTCCAGGGGCTTAGAGAAAAGTTTGTCTATTCAACAATCAACATTAATAGATACAGTTGACCTTCATTTATTCCTTCTGCCTTAGGCAGAGTAAAGCCTTTCTTAATAAGTTGGAATCTTCAATCTTCTTCACCTGTAGACTACCTCCAGCCTGAGCTCTGAGGTCATAATTCTCATGGTCCTTCACAGGTATTGGTTACATTTGATTTTTGGGTGAGACATAAACCTTAATCAGAGGTAGGGAGAAATCTAAAACACTTGGATTGCTTCTCTATAGCAAGTTGGAATTTCACTTTTTGTCTCTGTGAAGCTGAAAGCTTTATATCCCTCTATTTTCCAGCCTCCTGAAAGTAAGTTCTAATGTTCTTCACATCTCTGCAGCTCAGTTAATTTCAGTGGAGTTGCAGGGGTTTTTTTACAGTTAGTTTTTCTTTCTTTCATCTCTTTGGCTGTTTAGTACTACAAAACAATCTGATCCATAACCCTCAGCTACAGGCTGGTCTGAAACAAAAAATGGAGAATAGAACAAAAGAGAATGCCAGTCTGGAATGACACTAATTACATTCTTTTCACTGGACTGTACTTGCAGTTCTTTTAAGCAAAAACAAAAGTTTCTGCATTCAACATACTGAGCCTGATCCCTGTCTCTTACAGTACACTAATGAAAATCAAGAGGACTTCTATTGATTCCAGTGCAGTTGAATCAATGTAAGAGAAATTTAAATTAGCTCCATTGTAGGCAAGATATAAGGCTGCAACCAGTCAAGCATTTATGTAGTCCAACAGCTCTCTATGTAGTACAGAATAAATAAATGTTGAAGATTCCCTATCCCAACCTGTCAAGGCAACTGCTCAGAAACTAGCATTCAAGAAATTCCTCATAGCATGAAATCATACAGAAACTATACTGGGGAGAGTAAAAGATTGTATGTATTGTTAACTCAGAGTATATTATACCCCATGTGGAAAGCCAAGACTTTTTGTTATATTAGTCCAGAAAAATGTGGTTTAAAATGAGCAATGAAATGCATATGAAGAAATATATTTGAGATGAAAGAGTGACTATGACTTTTACATTTTCCCCTGTAACTACTCACTCTTTCAGGTCAGTGAATTCTCATCATCCCTTGCTAGTAGGTGGAAATTAGATTAATATCTGGAAAGAAGAAAATCTTGAAGGTGTTTCCTTCTGTCTGATACTGCTGATGAGGTTCCAGGACTCAGCCACAGAGAGGGACTGCAGGTATGTGGTAGAAGATGCTCTCAGTAGAGTTTTTTTTTTATTGTCTTCTGATCTTGAGACTGTAGTATTATCTGTGCAGGAATAGCTATTTTATATGCCACAAAATGGCCTCCTAAGACACCTGGCAGGAGTTTGTAAATAGAGCATCAATTTGTATCAGAACTACCTTTTCTTCATGATAAAGGATCAGAAAAAATGAAAGGAACTGGAAATAAAAAATGTGTCATTGAATACAGAAAGGTGAGAAATTCCGTCTAATTTGACAAAAGAAATGTAGCTTTTGTGACATGTTTGAGGCATGGAGTATATTTGAAATTCTTTTTTAACAACTATTTCACATCAGTACAAATCTGGTCTCCCTTTCCCCAAAAAAATCTGAAGCCTGATGGAGGGATTTTGTGCCAATAAAGGCTCAATTTTTCCAAATGCACCAGATGTTATATCAAGAAACAATGTATTTTCCTACTAAAATAATCTCTTAAAAAACCCATATAAACAAACAGCACTCTCCCCTTCTTTTTATTTCCTCAATTTGCAATGAATTTTTTTTTTATTCAAATGAGTTTTCATTTTAACAGTTAACTCAGGTTTTAAAAGATTCAGAAACATTTTAAATGTATGAAATTAAAAATAAATAAAAAATACTGCAATGAAAGATTTACTTTTTGTCACATTAATAATATGTATTTTCTTGCCAACTCACCTGTAGTTCCAAAAACCTCCATTTCTGCCTCACAGTTAATGTTATTCTTAACTCCCCAATAAACAGAAAAATCTCTAATTTCCTTACAAACTTTCTTTCACATACTTTCCTATGTCTCTCAGTAGCTCTATTTCTGTGTTCAGAGCCTAGGAATTAAAGCTGTTTTCTGCAGGCTGTTTTCAAATCCCTGTGTGATGTGTAGTCTGTCAGTGAACTCTGCAGCATTCAGTCACTGACACATGCAGAAGAGCTTTTTTTTGTGAAACGCTTTCTTTAAATTTTGCTGTGTCTCAGCTATGTTCACCTTTTCCAGTAACTCACCCTGATGGCCCCATTAAATTCAATGCTAGAGCTACCTTTGATTTCAAAAGGAGCTTGTTCTGGCTGATGATTAGCAGGATCTGATCAGCATGATGCTGTGGAGCAATGTGGTGCTAAATGTGCAGGCTGCAAATAAACTGCTTTTCGGTGGGATGACATTGTACACTGTCACTTCCATATCATCAAAAGAAACCTCATCAAGAGGGGTGTGAATATGTCAGCTTTTCCTCTTTGTTACCACTGCACTATTTTGATGTCAGTATTGTCCTGCCTACCAGCTGAATAAGTGCTGAAAAATGAGATCCAATGAAATTGTGGAGTTAAATGCAGATTTTCAGCCATGCCGGTTTTATTAATACCACTGGGACTTTGGGGGACTACTTCTGTGTTCCTTTTGCTTCCAGAGCTAGAAAAGGAATCCCAGGATTCTTTTTGGATCAGGCTGTGTGACAACAAAAACAACAGAGTCCTGACACGTCAACAGGAGGCTGAGAATGAAGGACCAGAGGTTTCACACCTCACTCAGCCATGGGTCCTTGTGAGATCTTAGACAACATTTACAAATCTCTGTGCACCCTAGATTTTATACCTAAAGACATGCTTCTATTTGCAATTCATTTTGAGGCATGTGAGGCTATATACCATAAGGTCTATGGATACCAAGAGATGTTCCACTATCATCAATTATCAAAATATAGTGTGAAAATTGCTGGTAGACCATATTTAGAAACAGAAGCATAAAGAAAGTAATGGGAAAACAGAAAGAAATGGAGAAAACAGTTGGGGATAAAAAATTCCATGTCTTTTTAGGGAACAGCACAAGTCTTGCAGACTCTCATTTTCTACGTTTCAACTATCTTCAAAGAGAAACTTTCTGCCTTGGAAGCACCTTTGTTTCATTCAAAGTACTCACATTCACTTGTTTAGTAAAACATGTCTCAGATTGTCTAGTAAGTGCAATTTCTCTTTGTTCTGAGTAAGCTCACATTTCAAGACATTCTTAGATCTTAAAGGAATGAGTGATGTTAACACCATTTGTAAGTACTAAGGATCTAGTTCCTTTTATTCTTACAAATGCTCTTCCAACATCACCAATGCTGCTTACAGGTAGTGCTTGATGATACCATCATAACAGAAAAACAATACCTCTTATTTACTCCCAACTTCAAAAATTTTCCTTAATATGGCAAATACTTTCCTCTGTGAATAAATATTTTCTTTACTTTGTAGTATGGTTTTGCAAGTGGGCATAATTTGTGGAAATATAATTAAAATATTAGAAGGTAATTTTTGAATCCTTATCTTAATCTTGACACCTTAATTCAAGCCTTTGCCTATTTTAGTGAAATAAGAGCATTTATATTAAACCTTCAGGGTTTAAGATGACCTGATCAATGCCATCTAGAAAAAGTCAGTCAATAGTTTTGCTTTTGGAAATGAGACTAGTGAATCCTTACTTTTGCCCTGGATGGAAGATTAGTGAAGTTAAATGGGTAAAAGCCAGAAAAGGAAATAAACTACCAGGTCTGCAGGTTAAAAAGATTCTTGGTAGACTGACTGAATTCAGAAAGAAAACTTTGCTTAGAGTTCACAAAATGTGTTAAGAAATTACTTAAAATTGCATTAATGTGGTATTGGTATCATCACCTATCATAGAAACCCTCTAAGAAATTTCTGTTTTTTCACTGAACTATAAATCCAAGGAAATGTAACTATTCATATAATTTTCTTGCTGTTGGCAATATTATTACTGTATTATTCTGCAAATAATAGGAAATTGCTGCATAGCTTCTAGCCAGTTGCTTAACTTAGCAGAAGAGTGTACCCACCTAGGAGCAGCCTCCCAGCTTGTACCTAGGGAGGCACATGCACAAGGAAATGATCTTGCTGGCTTATCAAAATTTATTCTGAATCTGGTGCTCAAGTTTGCAGCCAGGATAGAAGTAGATTTTCTGGTGCTTCTCCAAGATCAAATCTTGAGAAATGAGCTCAGAGAGCTTAAAAGGGGAAAGGAACCAAAACTCACTCAGATGCAGATGCTTTAATAGGGCAGACACTAAAATATTCTGCTTTGAACAGTTTAAATGTAGTGATCTAAGAAAGTGAATGCTCCTGTATCTCTGCATGTGACTGAACTGCAATAGCCTGCTTTGCAAGTGGAAAAGGCATTTCTTCCATTACATGAAATAACACTCTGATATATCTGTACCCTCTGCAAATGATTCTAGTGTTAATTGGAGGTATCCATAATGAGTCATTCTACTTTAAGTCTCTTTTTTCCAGGCAAACTGTGGAGCAAAAGGATTACACAGAAAGAGCAGACTTTAAGACAAAATCTTAGTACAATCTTTTCATTTTAGGCATGGTGAGGACCTGTCTATTGCTAATCTCGAGACCAGAGGAGCAGGCAAAAGAGAAATTATTTGCCTATTCAGTGTTGTTATGTCTGTTGAGCTCTTATAAAATGGTAATGTCTAGTGCTTATTAGCTCTGAGTTTTATTTTGGGGAAATGCTCCAAAACATTACTAAATTCTTTTTATTGGACCACAAATCTCACTTAAAAACAAATAAATAAAGAAACCTGGATAATTTTAAATAGTTGTCATGACCAAGAACAATAATTTTGCTGTTTCCATTCTTAGCATTTGTATTATTTTGGTGACTAAGAATATTTAAAATCTGCAGTTATATTGGTTTATGGTTTAGATTAGCTGTGATCTAGTAAAAATATCTCTTCACTGGTTTTAAAACTAAACCTTGTATCAGTATTGTATAACCACCTTGCAGCACTTTAATCAGTGTGGTCTTAGAACTGCTTTGAAATTTGTCCTCTGAAAGAGATTTTCCTGCTTTTCTGTCTAATTAATTTAATATATCTTTAGAGTATCTACTCCTACCCTCTGAATTTTTGTCCAGTAGCTTCACCTGTGCTCATGCCATCCTTTCCTGGACTTCCACAGAATCTTTGCATCTTGAATTAGGTAAGATGGTAATTCATGGCAATACATATTTTTGCCATGTCAATATGAGTAGCATCTTCTTAGTTCTATTTATGATCAGAGGATTTATTTATAATGATACAACATATTCCTACGGGAGTGGAAAAATTTTAAATGCATCTCAAATATTTGGCTTTGAAAACAAATTTTATAATGAAAAATCAGGGCAATGCTATATCAATTGCTCTTACCTAGCAATCATTTGCTGATCAATAACTTAAACTCTCATTTAGTTTAACTAATTGTCAAATAGCTTAAGTGTTTCTAAGTATACATAGCATGGGCTTCTATTAATAGACTGAAATTTAGCAGATCATGCTGATTCTATCCTTGTGGTTTTCATCAAAATGTGAATGCATCAAGTTCCTGAATGAGGAAAATATTCACAGGAGTTGCATGTGAGCAAAAATGGTATGCAGGATGAAATGTTTATTCATCTGTATTTCAAGCCCAAAGGTAAAAGTGGCATTTCAGATCCATACCATCCCTTAAGCTAATACCAAATTTGCTCATTGCAGATTTAAGATTTCAGTCAAATATTGTTATGAGCTTTTAGGAGAGTTTACCAAAAATAATCACCTCAACCTTCTCTCAGTTCTGTGAAAAAAATGCTGTTGTTTTCTCATTCCCTTGTCAAAGGGATTTCTTTATGTAATTGATTTAGCTGCCATTCCCTTTTATTTATCCACTTAATTTTTAAACTGATTCACCTGATAGGCATGACTGTAGGAGACTGGATGCTACCAGCTGAGTTACCCTCTTCAGGGAAGAAGTGATGGATGAATTCCATGCCTACTCTGTTTGTAGTAGTTCATCTTCCTTCAAAGTGATTTTGTCTCACATTCTGTTTTTCACTGCAAAATTTATTCCCTTCAAGTGTGAATAACCCATCCTAGTTTTATGAACTACAACTCTTCTCTTCCTCCTCTCAATCTCCTTGAAAACTTGCTGATCCCTATGTTGCTTATGAGCAGCTATGGTTATGATCAGTGGGAATTAATAATTTTCTAACTAGGTGTCTGGAAGAATCACATAAAAATAAAGTAAATTGCTTTTATTTTTAAGTTTACCTTCTTGTTTGGGAAAAAACCTTAAAATTATTACTATATGTGAGATTCCAAGAAGAAAATTTCACCCAACAATTTAAATAGTAAACCAATTAACTAGTAAAGGACTGTGCAAAAATGAACTGCAAAACTTTTCTAAGAAGCCTGTTTTGCATTTTGCTAGTGATGGTTTTATAATTATTTAGCCTGCAATTAAAATTTGCATTGATATAAGAAACTTACCACCTTAGTTAACCCCAAATTACCCAACTGACCTCATCAAGGGATAATGAAATCATTTTTCTATTTATGTGTTGATAGAAAGTCTTTAGTATTTGCATAATTATATAAAAAAAGTTTTATTCTTTTAGCCTGGTTTCAGCTGTAGATAAAGATGTTGAAGGCATAACATTTACAATGCCCTTTTGTAGTTTTACATTATCTGTAAAGGTCAATGGAAACTGTCACATTGTTACTGTCCTCTCTGCCATTAGCAGCATTATCATTTTTGCCATAATCCAGTAGTTCTAGACAAAATAGTTGAGTTAAAATCCCATTATAATCAGTTATGTGCAGGCTTACTCTAACAAGAAATCTTTGCTTCCAGAACTTATATAATACTGCATTGTGATATCATGGCTTAGAGGGTGCTGCAAAAACAAGACAGAAAATATGTTTGAAAATATGTTCTCCTAGAAAGATCCACTTCCTTTGTAATTTGGGCCCCAGCCAAGATCCTCAAGTCAGCACTTACTTTCAAGAGAGCTTTTCAGGTTACTGAAGTTAAGCACGCCCAAACATTTCTGAATCAGGATGCTGAGGGTGAGTGAAACAAGGAAAAGGGAGGGATTCATGCAGTGAGCCACTTCTTGCAAGAACAATTATTTACATTTCATATTTATAATTTTACAGATATGATCTACATATTCATGTATGTAGATTAACAATCTACATGAATATGTATATTTTTCATCAGAGAGAAATGTGTATTTTTTGTCAGAGTTTGTTTGTTGTCTATTTATTTTCTGTGGAAGAGTGACATTACAGTTCTACCAACCTTAATTTCAACACTCACAAATATTGACAGGGAGATGTTTATCAAGTGTTTATCACAATATAATTCAGGATATCCTGGGGGAATTGCTTACTTAGGCATAGAGATCAGACAAAGCTTTTCTGGTTTAATTTCATCTTTTTCTGTGATTCATCCTTGCTGTTATCTGAACTTTGTGAATTTCATAGAATTTCTGGATTTATCCTGGTGAAAATATTTTTTTATTTATATTTTTAGTTAAAACAGAGTAGAATAGCCTTAATTCATTGAAGTACTTCTATATAGTCGTATCCTTGCTGGGTTTCTTTGATAGGAAATGTCAGAGACTGGCAAGACATAGTGGGAATACTCCAGAAATAACAGAAGTAGCAGAAAAAGCAGAAAAAGAAGCACGTAAACTCTGATGGAAATGATGAAAAGGAAAGGTTATGGATTGTCTGGAAAAAAACAAACAACTTTCCTCCTCAGTTACAGTTTAAACATTATTTCCAGGAGTGGCTAAAAGAGAGAGAGAGTAAGTGATAACCACTGGACAGTCACAGCATCTTCTGAGGAGGTTGATGGAGTGAGAGAACGGGATTTAGTTCTTGACTGTTTTGGACTGAAAGCCAAAAAAGCCTCAGGCACTTGTCTGGCATCTCAGCTCTGCCAGTGCCCTTTACCAGCCTAAACATTCTGTAAAGGCCAACCTTTACTGTGTACTTTAACTGATGTTGTGCCAATTTTCCTGCAGTGTCATGTTTGCCTGTTCTTATTATATTAATAATGCATAGTTCCATGACAGAAAACATTATACTGTGAATAAGATGAATTTCCTGGCCTTTCAAATTACAGTGTCTATGTAACTATAATAAAAGGCTGTCAGCTGAAGGACTAATGCTTCAAAGTCGGACCAACAGAGAAAATTAGACAGGTGAGTAGAAGGGAAAAAAAAGGACTTTTTTATAAATCTGTTTAATAAAGTAAACCAAATGATGGTTTTCAATAAAAATTACAGATGGCCAAAACTAGCCAGGGAAGGTTGTATAAAGATGAAACAGTAGGAGCTGCTTTGTCAGCCTGAAGTTCTTTGAGCTCAAAGCATGTGTGCATTTTGCAGTGTAGAAGTTCTCCTTATGTGTTAAAGTAGGAAGATGAACCCAGCAAGCCTGGCTTACCCCTGGAAGCAGAGGTGTGAATCAAAGTTCCCAGAAATGCCAACAAAGGCTTCTGAGTTTACATCACTGTGGAAAGCCCTTAGCATCATTGTCGACAGCAAATATCCTGACCTTGTACAGTCTCCAAACTTCTCTTTTGGGGGAGTCATGGGAGCTCCTTAGACACCTCTGTGCAAGGGGACAGAACAGACCTCTCCACTAGCGAGTCCCCATGCATATTTGGTATAGAAGTTCAGAGTGAGCTGACTGATAGGACTGTGTGTCTCAGAGCAATATGAACCTGGAATTTCCCACCACTGCAGCAGTCTGAAACACAGTCTTGCAGGAGACCAGCATCAGTGAGCCTGGTGAAGGCTTGCTAGCAGTCAGAAGCTGCTTGGGGCATTGTTTAAAGTTGTTTCTTTTAGTTAATTTTGGCTTACAGTTTCAGAAATGTGTTCATGCCTATGCAGCATAGGAGTTGCTACTGAGAGCAGCAGACCCCAGATCTGAAATGGATACACAGCTCTTTCTGTAAGCCCATTCACTACAGTTTGCTTTGCTTGTCACTGTACTTGCTTTCAGTTCATTAGTGCCTGTAATTTCCCACTCTAGCAGGAGTAAATAATGTCTCCAGTTTGCAAAGTGCCTGTGAGAAATTCAGGATGAAGTTTGCCTTTTCACAATAGTCTGTGGTTTGTGGTTGTGGAGTAAAGCTAAGGGCTTGAGGAGAGGCACATCTACAGGCATAGGATACAGCAAAGTTTGCTAGGTGCTGTCAGCCATGAACTCTCTATGAGCTAGTACCTCTCAGGAAAGAAAGATGCTGCTGTTTCTTGTATTCTTACAGAAATATTGGTGCAATTAAAATATTTATGCAGACAGCAACTCTAATGTGAAAATATAAAGCCTAATACAGAGACCACTGGAGTAAATGTCACTTAAATATCATCCACTGAGTTTATTCTGCTCTTTCATGAGAAAAAGAAAGCTCCAAGAAGATGTTTGTGTCAGAAAACAATTTTGTAAGGAAGCTGATGGGGAGGTTGATGATTCTCTTTCCAAATGGATAATGATTCCATTAATAATGGTCTTATGTGCTTTATGCAAAGATTAATCATATTGCTGTGACAAACACATCAGAGTTTGGGAATGTTAGGTCATGTGATTAAAGGATAATTGTGGAGAATTCAAAGATTCCTTGAGAATTCGAGAGCTCTGACAGAGAAAGCTGGTAGCCTAATCGAGGGAAAGGGGACACCTCCAAATGTAGCACTGGCTTTAGTTCTGCATGCACAGTGTTTCCTCGTGGGGCAAGAAGGAAGAGAATTAGGGACTTTCAAACTGGATTTCAAAATGTGGCATATTCATTCTCTAGAACACAGAGAGATACCAACCACTGAAAAGAAAAAAAACTTGGAAAGAGTTGTCCTTCTTTCTAGGTTAGTAAGACATTGGTTCTGCGGTTTCCTGGGAAATTGCAGGTGAGAGTTTGCCAGCGATCCAGTTTTCAGGTTTGTGTACGTGCTTTGAGGAGAGATGTTTCTTTCACCCTTTGCCTTCTTGGTTGGTACTGGAGTAAGCTGGTATAAACAAATTTTCTCAGGAAAGTGAGGTTTTCTCTGCACGTAATGTTTATAGCTTTGATCCAAAAGATTTTCTGAATATTCTGTAAGTTTGCAGTGCTTACCATATCTCCCTGCATAATAGGCTTTGAAGTTCACATTTCCAGGAGCTCACATCTGTCACATTGCACACTGAGCCTTTTTCTCTCATGTCCTGCATGACCAAAGTAAAATATTTTAATTACTTTCTGCACATTTGGATCTGGCAACCAAAATTCAGCATCACAAGTGTGATATCTGCAACCACCAGATGGCAAAATCTTTGAACATTTAATTTTATTTCCTGATCATTTTGGAGCATTAAGAACTCTCCTGAGTAAATACATTGTTGTATGTTAAAAGCACCATATAAAATAAGGGCAAATGTGTAAATTATTTCTTAATTAAATCAAAATACACATTTTCCTTCTGCATGCCACAAGGAAAGCACCTTCCAATGTAGATGGGCTTTTAATACATACTGTGACATGTTTAACTCAAAGCATTAATTTATGTTTTATTTTTCAGAATGATCACATTTCTAAAAAGAGTGCACTTAAAAAATGGTGCCTTGCCCATATTTGGAGGGAAAATGAAGCCACATAGGCTTGCTGGCATAACACATAAATGAGCACATTTTATATCATTAGGACTGGATTGCTTTTACACATCTGTATAAAGGAGAGGAAGGAAAGGGGGGAGAGAACAAATGAGGATAGGTCAAGCAGAGTTAAAATGTGAACCAGTACATCAGACTCAAACAAGAGGGAGATACTTAGCACCAAATAAAAAATCTCTTGCCTAGAAGTGGTCTTTTTCGGCATGCCCCTATCTGATACTTCTAATTTTGGATAGAGAGTATATATACTTTTTGGGGCTTTAAAAATGATGAAAAGCAGTTACTAGCACTGAAAACAGATTCGGCATTGATTCCAGATTCATGTTGCATTTACCTGCACGAAGAATACTTAAAACAGAACGAGGCAGCTGTGAGCACTTTTGGCATAAATCATAGGAAAGTAATGGATAAAGATGGAGGAGCTTTGTTTTGGGTCTTCACAAATCCAGAAAAGGCTTTCAACACTGAAAACTTTGCTGAAACCCCAAGATTTGATATGAAGTCCTGGCCCTCAGAGAAATCAGTGTATATTTTTCTGTTTACCTTGCGGGGCTTAGAATTTTATTTTCCTGAGGACTTAATGCAGAGGCTCCAGTGTATGAAACAAGCAGATGTTTCCTGTTTTGAAAAAGTAAAATAAAATGGAAGTGATTACAGAACTAAACATGACCAGCAGACATTGCAAAACTGATTCATGAGACATGTGTTACTGATGTGTAGAGGAGGGAAGGATTTCATTTTTTTGATCTTATACTGGTTATTGCTGTGCAAAGAGAAAGGGTGAATGAAAAACTACCCACCCCCATATCCCAACACCATTATTTTGTGCTCTGTTCCTTTGAAATGACTATGATACTGTTCCTATGATCCTTCCAATTATTGAAATGGTATATTTCCATAATGCCTTTCAATGTCACGGATTTTTGTGAGCTTCTAACGAACATATGAATGGAAGATAATTAGACAAATCTGTGACTTTTGGAGCACCACAGATATGTCCTTACTGAGGAGAAGTTCTGAATACAGGAGAAAAAATAAAGATATCTCAAAGTGTGTTTATATTGCATATGCAATGATATACTTGCAAAAAAGATTTCTGTTCTCAAAATTGATTTACTTAGCAGGGGCCTGTAGGCTGACCTGAAAGGGCTGTTTCTGTCTTTTCTGCTTTGCCATACCTTTGTTTTCACTGCAGTCCCAGAAGGGCTGTTTGATTCTGGTGACCAGTCTGCATTTTTTTTCCAGCCAGAAACCGCAGACTGCCTTTCAGTAAAAATTCAGATTGATCCTCTCTGTGGTCCTAAGGGCTGTGCATCTTCAGGATGTGGTGAAGGATACTGTATACTGGAGGGCACTGAAATAGCTCTTCTGAGGCAACACTCTGTTTTTTTCTCTTAGAATATTAGTATCCAGTGAAAAAGCTGAGTAAGGGGAGGAAGAAAGCATCCTCAAATATATGTATTTCACACAGATACTCAAACTCACATGGTCTTATGACCCTTATTCCTGTAGTAATTGTACTTAAGAAGAAAATTTACAGTTTGGGGCAAACAGAGTTTGCTGGACAACAGGGGTTGTTTTATTACCATTTTTATAGTAACTCTGTAAATTATTGTGGCATGATGAATGTCCAGGTCCTGAACCTTTATCCACATGATTTTCAGTAATACTTTTCTCCCACTGTGGTCTGTGATCCTACTGGATAACAGGATTAGGAGTGCCCACTACTGTCCCACCAATTCCTGAAAATCTGCTAAAGGGGTGATGCAGCTGTTGAAGAGAGGTGATTGATCATAGTACCTGCAAGAAACACAGTTAATGG
This sequence comes from Cisticola juncidis, assembly GCA_013400215.1. NCBI lineage: Eukaryota > Metazoa > Chordata > Aves > Passeriformes > Cisticolidae > Cisticola > Cisticola juncidis. The sequence continues at coordinate 1,139,255 of VXBR01003872.1, read as the reverse complement.
TTTAGCAAGGAATCTTCTGAATCTAGCTTTGTTGCATCTCCCCATAACTGAAAGTGCAACAATTCCTAAACTAGTGGCATCCCTCTCTAAGAGACCTAAAATATCCTCTAGCAGACTAAGCAAGGGGCAGCTGTCAATATTTCTTTTTCCATTCTGCCCCCTCTGGATGCCAATTTGGGAGGGCATGTTCCCGCTGAGATGCCTGATTCTTAATTATGTTGACATAGAGGCTTGTAAACAACAGAAGAATTTCAAATGGCAGTGAAAATCTACTTCATCTGCAACCTTTGTATCAGGTCAGATCAGTACTGTCTTTGTAAATAAATCAGCATCACAGTCTGACATTCATCTGCATGTAAGTGTCTGCCTACATTGCCTGCCATCAGCTCTCTTCAAGCATTGTGGAAAGAAATAGGTACCTTTGGATAAGACTTAATCTGACTTATTTTGGACATCCTTTTCAAGATGAAATGGAATCCAAAGGTGCTTATTTCACTCCAGTGATTAAAAGAGGAGGTGAGGTCACTACTTTATAAATTTGTGTCTCTGTCTCAGCAGATGGGTTCTACCCAATATTAGGTTTATGCTGACTGACAGCATAAAGATCAATGAGATTCTAATGGGAAGGCTGGATTAAAAGTTTTCCTTATGACTTGTTAGGATTGCTAAAAATGATTAGAAGAAATATTTGAATTCTCATTTCTGTCTTGTTCAGACCTCCACCATTTATTCTCATGCAGAAACGTTATTTTGCCTTCCCACTGTCCTTGGACTCAGTGGAGAGTGGTAATGGATACTAATAACAAAAGCAGAAGAGGAAGTGAATACATTACAAACACATAGTGGTGCTAAATAAAAGCAGGAGAGAGCATTTCTCACTTATGCCAGCCTGTTTTGAGACACTCCCCCTATCTTCTCCTCCTAGAAGAGGCCCCCAGAGGATTTTGTTTTCATGGATTCATTGCTGGTATTAGACTGGTCTGCTGGACTTTCCTCTGCATTTCTCTGTGTGACTGTTCTGAAGGAACTGTAAAGATCCCTTTTGTCTTTGCAGTCTGTAAATAGTCCTTTGACTATGGATGGAAACAGGGGATTCAGAGGTATTAGTCCTATCATTCCTCAAACAACCATATGCAACATTAACTTTAACCCCAGGGATGATCAGATCAAGAGCTAAGTAGTTTTAATCATCATATCATAGAATCATAAAACCATGGAGTGTTAAGGGGTTGGAATAGACTTTCAATATCATCTAGTCCCAACTCCCCCTGCCACAGGCAGGGACAACTCCCACTAGACCAGGTTGCTCAAGGTCTTACTCAACCTGGCTTTGAACACTGCCAGGCTTGGGGCATCCACAGCCTCCCTGGGCAACCTGTTCCAGTGTCTCACCACGCTCACAGTAAAGAATTCCTTCCTAATATCTAAACTGAATTTCCCTTCTTTCAGTTTGTGCCTGTGACTCCTTCCTATCACCACAATTCCTCATGAAGGGGCCCTGTAGGCCCCCTTCAGACACTGGAGGGCTTCTCTGATACCTTCAGTGCAACCTTCTCCAGGATGAACAGCCCCAACTCTCTCAGCCCATCTTCACAGGGGAGGTGCTGCAGTCCTCTTGTCAACTTTGTGGCCCTCCTCAGGACTTGTTCCAACAGTTCCATGTCCTTCTTATGTTGGGGGCCCTTTCAACTTCTGTTTGTGTCCACTGCCTCTGATCCTGCCTCTGAGCACCATGGGGAAGTGCCTGACTCTCTCTTTACACCCTTTCTTCAGGTACTTGTATACAGTAATGAGATTGCCCCTGAGCCTTCCCTTCTACAGGCTGAACAGTCAGTCCCAGCTCTCTCAGCCCTTCCTCACAGGAGAGCTGCCCCAGTCCCTTAATCATTTTAGTGGTCTTTCACCGGCCTCTCCAGCATGTCCACATCTCACTTGTACTCAGAAACACAGAATGCCTTGATATCCTGAAGCTTTACAATAGCTTATTCTGGGAATTTGGGCTTCTGGGTAAACTACTCAAGTTGTCTGACTTTCCTAACAAGTTTTGATCATTTGCACTTTAGCCAGTGGTGCTATTTTTTAATATTTCTATTATTATTTTTATTATTATTTTGTTATTGATTCATATTGTTGTTGTGAGGGCTTCAGTAGGAGCACAGTGGGACTGACTTAGAGCAAAATAGCCATAGCAGATATCCCAAAGTGTTGTCACTGGCATAGCTCAAGGGATCTTCAGTGAGGAAACTGTCTGCAAACTGGTGCACTGAGTGCTTTACAAGTGTTGTCATAAGAATATTAGACATTTTATAGTGCTCACATGAATATGCCTTAGCTTGAAATGCAGAACATGCACAGTAATACACTCCTATTAATCATGTTCAGGGGAACTATATCTGCATGCTTTGCTGCTAAAAAAGTCCACAGAACACCAGCCTTGGTTGTAGAGCAAGTGTCATTTATTTAAACTTGGTGTGAAATGCTTGGAGAGATTTTAAGACAGGAAGGTAAGTGTGGGTTAAAAGCCTGACTGTTTAGCTTTATGATCACTTTAAACCTGCACAATACAAAAGAAACTGCTGCTGCTACTGCTGGCTGTGGCATTCTGATGATGCCCTTTTTGTCCATGAAATGATGAGAGGAGGGAAAATAAAGAAACTTGCAGTGTCTGCTACATCTATGACCTCTGTCACTTTACTCATGTACCCCTGCTGCCACTTTAGTGCTTGAAAGAAGTGATCCTTCTTCCGGCACCCAGATTTGTCTGGGCAAAACTGCACATTTGGCTTTATTTTTCAGATAGACTGGGATTTTCCCTTTTTTATATATATAAAGAACTATATATATCTATGTATATATGTATATATTCTGAGATACTTGTGGAGCTAGTTTGGTGTTTGACATAAACACTGGTTTATGTCATCTACAACTTGTTAGCTCTCCTGATAATATATTTCTGTAAAGAAGGGTGCAATGGCAGCATTTGTGGTAAATATTGTATAGGAGTATTATTATCTACAAGAGTACTTCATAATCCTCATAGACATTTTAAAATACATGAATTTAGTAGTTTCTATATAATATCATTACAGTACTATTAAAATGCCATGTGGGCACTTCACCAAAAAGTCTATTTTCTTGATGTGTTAAACAGCTTGTTATTTATAAACAACTCTGGTCATTGCTTGCTAATTAGAAAGCAACATTTATACAGTCATTAAAAAAAAAGACTGTTTGTGTCTGTTATTTATTATGTAAAATGGTCACATGAATAGAAATAATATTGTATTCTGTGTCTCAGATCCTGCTTTTTGCCATTTGCCAAATTTTTGCACTAAAATGGTTTGCAGCTTTTTGTATAAGCTTTTAGGCCTCCTGAACTCCAGCATCTATCTGTTCTAATGACAAGTGACCTGAAAAGATCTTTACTATTACTCCTGTTTTCCTTTACTAGTACTCCTTTTAATGATAATCATATTACCTACTTAGAAGCAAGCCTAAAGCACCCTGACTGTTTGGATCTCCTTCAATCAGGTATTCGTGAATGATCTATTGAAATCAATTTAGAGTACTACATTCAAAATTTCTGAAGACAAACCCTGTCTCTTAGATCCTCCTAAAAATTGCTTATAAGGAAGTAATGTCATTGCTTGTGCTTTATCAGCTGATTTAGGGAATCAAAACCTTGATATTTTAGTAGACATATGTCTTGACCTATGAAATCATAATTAGATTTTGAGGTTATTGCTCTCTCCTGCACAGACTCAGCACATTCATTCTAGGCAAGGGAGATGAAAAAGAGGCAGAAGATAAAATGCAAAATATTTTTTTAAACTTACATTTGTGCCTGAGTGACTTTACTTATGTCAGTAGCAATTCAGTTGCTTAAAATTTCACAGTATGCCTTGTAGTCAAATAATTTGCTTTTAAGTAAATATCTGTAACATCTAATAATATATATAAAGGTAAATATTGGACTCAGGATGCAGTAAAATGGGAACTGGTAACTGGAGTCAAGATAAATGCATAATAGTAACTTCCCTTCAGGGTCATTCAGATTAGACTTTCTATTATGTCTCAATGTTTTCAGACTTATATAAAATAAATTTGAACTGGTCGAGGATTTACTTTATCTGATAGACTTCATACAGATTGGAACTGTAGGCATTTTCATGGAAATCTGTGTCCTTTGCAGTGATCAATTTTCAGATTTCTCAGCAAATCATGAAATTAATGCAGTATTTTTCTGCCTTAGGAGGTATGTTTTTAGTGCTTTGGGTGTATCTACATCTTTTTTAGAGCAAAGCATTTTTTCTCCATAGTGTTGTTAAGCCTAGCCTCAGAGAAGAGCATACTTCTGTTTGCAGAGCAGCATGATCCATTTTTCATCCTTCTTTAACACTTGCTATCTAGAATTGGAAAAATGTAGGTTTAATTACCTGTTGGCAAAGTGGAGCTTGCTTTAAAGCAGGTTAACTATCGCTATAAAGGCCCTGGACAGACCCTTTCATGTGGTGGGGAGTGCAAAATCGGGCTCACAGCTACAGGTTTCTCTCACCAGGGATGAATAGAGAGGAAAGACCACCTGCCTCAAGTTGTTGGCAATTCTCATCCCCATGCAGTCTAGGATGCAGCCAGCCTCCTTTGCTGCAAGGACACACCACTGGCACATGGTCAGCTTGTTGTCTGCCAGGACCATCAGGTCTTTTTCTGAAAAACTGCTTCCAGGGAGGATTAAATTTATCTTGCCAAATTTGCCTGAAAACTGTGGTTTAAGCTCTAAAGCTGAGATCTGAAGAAGGGCTTAAATGTATCAATGATGAATGTCAGAGAACAAAGTATTCAGTCACAGAGCTGCAGAATCTGGGAAACCCTGCAGGGAGGTCTGCAGGGACATACAGAAAGCTAAAAGCCTTTGAATACCACCAGCATGCATAGCTGGGATCTCATCCATAATAGATATTTGAGCAGAAAGGTGCCTACTCAATCTGACAGTGAAATACTGAGACCAGAATATGTCCTAAATCCCATTCTCCATCTACTCGAATTCCTGCCCCAGATCCACCAAGGGAGGCAGGTGCCTCCAGCAGTTTCTGTAAAACTTGAATGATGACCATTTTCTCCTTTTTTTTCCTTTAGCAACATTTTTAGGACCCTTTTTCAGCGTAAGTATTTTGAAGTATCAGCTCTAGGTTTTCTGTCATTTGAGGGGGATCACTTCTCTGGAGAGGCTCTGAAGTCAAGTTATAACATGAAGTCCTTCCATTTCAAACAACAGAATTAAATATTCTTGGAGTACAAGAGAAGAAAGGATTCTTCAGCTTTTTGGGTCACCTGGGTGTCTGAGGCCTGAACCTCACTTATGCAATCCTTCCCTCCCTTCTCATTCCCTCATCCTTAATTGTTTTATAACAAGTGTGAAAACTTTATCAGAAAAAGTAGAAAAAAACCCTTTCATCTTTCAAAAATTATGATACTTTACCCAACTAATGAATATAAGTCACAGATACTCTGCAAATTTCATTCATAAATCTGTTTGAAGAAAGAGCTTTTTACCACACATTTGTGCCATACATAGATATTTGAGTCTGGATTACTTTAATTAGGAGTCCAAACTCTTCAGGTTGCTGCAGTGATTCAAGTAGTGATTACTGCTTATGAAACATCTTTATTATTTTTACTGGAGTTGTAACAGTGCATTTCTTCCTGCTGAATGGCAAAGTGGGCACCTTGTCTCATGGTCAGGAGAAGAGAAACAGCTCAGGAAAATAATCTTCTTTGAAAAAACAGTAGCCATGCAAAAAGAAATATTGCCTGTAAAAGAGCAGGAATAACAACAATAACAGCAATAATAGTAATAATAAAGTTAGGTGTACTATAGTTGAGATAGAGACAGTTAACAAATGTCCTTAAAAGCAATCACTTAAACCCCAAACAATTGCTTAGCATTGCCCTCTATGGCATTTTGAAATTAGACTGGTATAAAATATTAATTTTTGATGAGCTTGCTGCTGAAGTATTTTTCTGAGTAACTTCATGCTTTTGTTTATAGCTATCATGGATAAAATTCCTGGTTAAATCACATTTTGCCTCCTCTAGACCATCTATTACCTCCTAAAAGCTTTTAATTATCATGAGATGAAATTGTATTTTCCATGTCCAGCACCAACAGGATTTCCTGAGCCCAGTGCAAAGTCTGTGCTGCACAGAATGGAAGGGATGTGTGCCACTTCACAGGTCTACTAACTCTCTGAGCCTGGGGCGATGTTACAACACCTTGGAGCTCTTCCTTGAAGAACTTCTGAGGTAATGTAAGTATTGTGTTTATAGTGACTAGCGTTTAACAGCCTAAAATAGTTGTGTCATTCTCATTGCATCTCATTTCATTATGTTGTTTTTGTCTGAGTCTTTTCTCCTGTTGTGTTTCAGATGAATTATTTGTCTTTTTTTGCCGATCACATCAGCAATTAAAACTGTCACTGGCCTTTATTTTTCGTCACTGAATTAATTAATTAATTAATTAATTATCCTTCAGTTTTATACGTGCAAATCCATTCTCTTCAAAATATAGCTGAGGTGCCATCTGAGTAAACCCCCCAGGAATGTAAATATGATAATTACAGTCAAGTAAGAAACCAAAATGTTTTGTGAAATCTGCATGTGAAGAATACTACACAATTTTAAAAAATAAGCTTTGTGGCTTTACACAGGCCATTCACATCAAACATGGTACCTGCCTTCTTGAAGATTCTGGTCTCAAGTCTCTTGAAGTTCAACCACAGATTTGTCTGGTTCCCATCTGTGGACATACTATGTGTTAACTCTGCATTACTTCTTATTAGTTTATTATATTTATTTATGAGGTCTCTATTATTATGCCTACATAAATTTCTGCTAGAGCAAGACACAGTTTAAACCTCTGTGGTTCACATGTTCCGTGGAGAGACTTGTCACATACGTTGTGCCCATATATGCATGGGCTCTTGAATCTAACTCCAAGCTAATTTCTTAGGCTTAGCATGAATCTCTACATGTTCCAGTGTTCTTCAATTGCAGTTCATTGTTCTAGGCCTTGACAAAGCTATGAGACAGTAATAATTAGAAGATTAATAAATGTCTGTCATCTTGTGGGTATTTCTGAGCACAGACTGCAAGAAATCCCACAAGTGTTTAGGCCAGTCTGAAAATAACTAAAGGTGATCTTTTTATATCTTAAGAATTATGATAAGAATATCAATCAGTGTTTTCAGTGCAAAGCCTGTTAAAAAAGTATCAGCTAACGCAGGATTGAAATTTTTCAGCCCAGGGCTGTAGGGGACACAGTAAGGGTACAGTAAGCTTCAGGGCAAAAGATGACATCATAACTATCCTTTTTGATATTTGCACCTATTATCTTGATACATTAACTATTTTTTTTTTTTAATAATGGACTGTGTTTGAATGAAATCTTTAAATCTATGTGAGCATACATTACTGTGTGTTAAACATCCAGATGCCTTGACCACAGAGGAGACCTCTAGTTTACAGACTTTACAAATTTAGAATAAAAAGACAAGCCCAACCCACACAGAATTTTCAATAAGTATGAAATAGAGGAGTCCCACTGGTTTTTATGAATATGTGTTAGTTCACAGTGAATGAGAACCACAGCTACAATCGATGTAAAGTAAAAGAGGTAAAAAATAAGTGCTTATGCCAACCAGATCTCTGGAAGTGCAGAGTTATTTGTACCATCACCTTAAATGTCCTTGAATGTAGCTTGAACAGCCTGCAGGGAACTTTTCTGCTATCTCCCCTCTCTGCTGGTGATAGCCCAGGCAGGGAGGAATGCAGGCAAGGCCAGGGCTGTTATTTCTTATTTTTATTGTTAGCCTGTTGTGTCTGTTACTATCCTGAAGAAAGTAAGGAGTTCCTTGCACTACTCTAACATGACATGAGAAGAACATTCCTGAAGGAAGCTGTTGCACCAGGATGAGAGCTGAGCAAGCAAATCCCTTGGGCCACCTTTGCAGTCTGGTCACTGAGTCTGTTGAGCCTCACCACTTCTAAGTTCATTGATACACCCAGCTGTCCCAGCTAAAGTTGGATCCTCGGGAAAAAGGTAAGAGAAATCTCATTCTGTGAGGTATTTATATAACTTATTTTTATACAATAATATATATATATGAAAGCATTTATGTAATGTAGGTCATCAGAAAGACTTGAGAGAAAGAATGACTAGAATTATTCCCTTTGAAAACATATCTTTAAAATATTATTGTCAGGGAACATATGATCCCCATGACCAAAGCTAAATTGTTGATCATATCTATTCTTGTTGTTGTGAAGGGTGTACAATGCTAACAGTATCCTGTTTAAAGTGAAGATTAGAGCTTGAGGTCAGTTTACTAAAAGGGCTTAATCGAGTAAGTCCTTAAGTAAAAACATTTTGGAAATTAGCTGTTCCATGAAGAGATGAATTGGGAGACTAAAGTGCTTGGGTGGGCGTGAGTCTCAAGGCATTAAAATCTGCAGTCCTGGAAATAAATGTACATTCCATTTTATTATTAACTGCATGGACTGCACAGTGCCAGCCATATCTGTCTTTGGTTGTACAGAGGACTAACAAAAGTCTGGGGTGCTTTCCACCGAGACAAAGACACTGAATGAGGGGAAGCTATGCTGAAAATCTGGTCCTTAGCTAGTAAGGGTGGGCACAAAGACTGTCAATTCTTGCTTTTGCGTTCTTAAGGTTTGTTTCTTGCATAGTTAATTACTGAATATTGTGTGTCCAGATTCTTTGAGTTTTCATTCTTGAGGAAATCCAAATGAACTTGAGTTGTACTAAGTCCAACATCAGGCCTTACTGAACTATTTCAAGTGCAAATCCAGAAGTGAACCTTGGTTATTTCTGAAAATTTGGGCCACAAGTTATTTGACCTCTCAGACAATTTGAAACCCTGGGGTTGAAGGGAGTATAGGGACTGCAATGTGATTATAGATCTACTGAAATTCTAACCAGGTTTATTGTGTTCTACTCAGACTCTACTTTTTCAGACTGAAAAGACTTCAAAAAAGATGCCTGAATGTGGAACTCCTTCAGACACAGCTCAAATGCACAAGAGAAACTTCTCAAGCATGCCTGCTCTAGTAACTGGTTAGGACCTTGTGCTTTCTTACAACTGCCCTTATTATATCAAGTCCAAAGTGCAGCTCATCTATGATTCTTCTTTCTCTAGGCAAGAACCAATAGTATAAATTTAGCTACTCATACATATCAGTCCTACTCAGTCCCAACACTTCCTTGCTGTGAAATTCCATATTGATTTGGTTTTCTTTTTTCTCTGTGCTTCTTAAGGCATGAATTGATTAAGTCTCTGGTATCTGGACTCTGCAGTTTCAGAGTTTTTCATGATCATGTAATTTATCAGCTGTGAGGTACATGCTCATTGCAAGGAGATGCACACTGAAGTGGGTAGGAGGATCTTGAACTAATTTTTCCACTGATTTGTGGAACTTCCAAGTTTCTTTTTGAACTAACTGATCTTTCATGACTCTTCAATCAAACCATGAGGAACATTTGCACCTCTTTTTGCTTTTATCCATTTTTAAACACATGCTGATAAATACATTAATATCTACCTAGAAGGTTCCTCAGCACTGCATTAGGAACAAAGTATGAATATAGTTTTCTGCTACTTGTAACACAAAGTTTTGAACTCAAAGACAATTTTCTCACAGAACTTTCCTTTGTCAAAAATGGTGTTTTGATGAATTGAAACCTTTTGCAAAGGCCTGTCATTTCCTTCAAGATTCAGAGGAGATGCTGTCAATAACAATGCTTCCTAGGGTTTTTGTTGTTTTGTTTTCCATTTTTCTGCTGTTTCTCCGGCTGTCTTTGCTCATTGCCTGGCAGGGACATTGGACAGCTGTATCCAATCTTTCTGGCTTACTGTGTTCACAGTCTGGGCTTCTATGCTCCTTGGGATGTCCTTATGACCAAATGCCTCTTTAGACAGGCTGTGTGATTGCCCTGGTCCTTCAGACTTGTGAGCCAGGCCCTGTCCCTTTAATCAGGCTGGCTCCTCCACCCTCAAAGTGACTGTGATGGGGCTGGCCTGGCTCATGAGTTTGCCTGTTGGTAGGACCTGGGGTTTCCATCTGCTGATGCAGCCTGCCAATAGGATGCCTGGATTTTCAGTCATTAGAAGACAGGGGAGCTGGCTGACCTCAAAGATGTCTATGATGATGGGGGAAGGGAAGAACAATACTTTCTTCTGTGGGAAATCTTATAGTTATTTATTTTTCTTTTTTTTTTTTCTTTCTTAAAAATATGATTCACATCTTAATCTTGTTTCTTGAAGAAATGCAAACTACAGTACTATGTCAAGCTGAAAACTGTATTTCTATGGTATAGAGATATAGCATATTTGGTATAAAATCAGTGCTCTAGATTGAAGACCAGTGTACAGTACCACAGCTACACTGACCTAGTTCAAGCCATATTGATTTACACTAGATATGAATCAGTCCTGCAGAACTGAGATTTAGTAGAAAATATATAATACCCAAAGCTGAATGAATACGAGGAAAGAAAATATATATGTACTTATCAAAGTGCTCTGTCATTTGCCATGCTTGTGTGAATGTCAAAATGTTAGCCAGTAGGCTTACATCAGGAACTATTCTTCATTAATTTTCAAACAGATGTCTAGTAAAAGACCTGCCTGATTGATCCAATCTTTTTGTAAGAGTTGGACTGGCAACATGAGAAAATCTATTTTGTGGTGTACTGTTCTCATATTTTATCTTAATAGTAAAATATTTTCCTATTCCTCTGAGCTACAAGTGTATGTCACTGACAATGGCAAGATAGAAGGCTACTCCAACATGGTATTTCTTGCCTTGCTGAGTGCATGTGGCAATGGCCTTTGCCATAATAATTGAAACACATCTGATCCAGGAGTCTAAAAGGTTCTCCTCATTCATTGGAGAAAAGATAATCTGGAAAATCTTTAAGTCTTACCCAAGGCTTGTGGTGAATGACGGATATTACTTAGGAGAATATAAAGGATTTTAGATACTGCTTTTTGCCCCTATCACTGGATTTAAAAAAATACGATGGATACTTCAAAGGTGCTCAACAGAAACAGCAGTGAATTAGTAATAAAACTTCATTGTGAAGGTGCTCCTACCTGAGATAGGTTAGCTTGTTTGCCTGGAAGGTGGGCTTTGTGCAGAAGAAGAAATGGTAGATTATATTCTCATCATTACAAGTTGCTTTCACATTCTTCGCAACCTGGTGGCCTTTAAGTTCAGGTTGCAGAAGTCTCTTGTAATGATAATTATTTTGCTTTGGGCATACTAGATGCATTTGTTGGCTGCATAAGAAACACTCATTTCCATTAATTTATCTTCAGACTCCATGCTGTCAGCTTAATGGAGAATGGGAAACATCTTAAAGATCCTATTTATTTCGACTCTTATTTGAAAAAAAAGTACAGATCTGACTTGAATTATATTAACATTCATGTGTAGTGGAGAAAGGGTCAAATTTCAATTATTCCATTCAAGTGGATAATCACAAGTGCTTAGTTTTGTTTGCAAGGTACTTGGATGTTTGGGATTTTTTTAAATAAAAGGACTTTTTTTTCCAGGCATGAACATTTCTCAAATGAAATTGCAGTTAATTGAAGCTGTAATTGCTTTAGATGAACATCATTACAATGTTTAGAAAGAAGTTTTGAGTTTGTTTTTTTTTAATGGCTTTTGAAAGAAAATCTGCAGCTTTTATGCTATATTTTGAAAAAGGTTCAAGACAGTAGATTTAATTCAAGTTTAATAATTTAAAAGGATTCTAAGATTTTACCTTATTAAAATACTGAATTCTTGAATGAAAAAAAGAAAGTTAGGGAGTGTGAATACTTTACAAGTATGTTATAATTAAATATATCAATAATATAGTGCCTTCATGCCTTTCTTTTGGCAGTGAGACAGATTTTTTTTCCCACCCTACATTTGGGATCTAACTTGCTGCTAATAATAATATCTGCAGATGTAATTAACAATTACTGTATTTTTTTTTTATTTTTAAATGGAGCTATTTGCACAGAGCTGCTTCAGCTTCCACATACCCATGAGGTACCTGTGTTTTACTGACAGCTCTAAAGGAAATTGAGTACATATACTTGTGTCTTAGGTTTGTGCTTCTCAAATGGCTGCCAAGGAAATCAGTGAACTGTGAAAGACTGACAAGTTTGTTCTTGGTGTTCCTCTTGATGTTTCAGTCTCTCAATATCTTGCATTGGATTCCTTCTCCCTGCCACATTTCTCTCGGGGTGGAGGGGACTTGGAAGCTGTTTTAGAGACCTAACTCATTTCCTTGTGTGTAACCTGCTGGGATGCTCTGCAGTTCATGAGGCTTCCTGTTCCAGAGGTTGGCTACTTCCCATACTCACCTAACTTCACACTGATAGGATTTGTTCTTGTTTAAATATTTTTCTTTCTATATTACTTTGCAGAAATACTACACAATTACTCTCATCTTCTTCACCACAGAGATGATCAGAGATGATAAACATTTGTTGTGGTTTAACTTGCAGACAGCTGAATAGCACAGAGCTGCTGAACCACCATCCCACCCCCAATGGGATGGAGAGGGAAATGGAAGAAAAAACCCAGCAACAACTGTGGGTTGAAATAAAGCCAGTTTAACTGTGCAAAAACCAAAAGGGTTTGTAATAATAATAATGATAATGATAAAAGAATTAGAACATACAAACCAAGTGTTGCACAAAGCAATCACTCACTACCTGCCAAACTAAGCCCAACCAGTTTCGAAGAAGTGCTCCTGACCAGTTTTTTTCTACTTTATATACTGAGCATCTTGACATGTGGTATGGAATATGCCTTGGGTCAGTTAGGGGTCAGTTGTCCTGGCTGTGTCCCCTCCCAACATCTTGTGCACCCCCAGCCCACTTGCTGGTGGCATGGTGTGAGAAGCAGGAAAGGTCCTGACTCTGAGTAAGCCCTGCTCAGAGGTGGCTAAAACATCCCTGTGTTATCAACATTATTCTGATCCTAATTCCAAAACTATACCAGATACTAGGAAGAAAATTAGCTCTGTCCCAGCTGAAACTGGGAAAGGTAAAACATTTTGTTTGCTAGATTTCAGATCTGTAGTTTACTGCTCTTCCAGCTACAGCAAATGGAAACTATAAAAAAAGAGGTTACTATTAATCTCAAATAAGCATTTAACTTAATGAGCTAAATACTGTATATTATTAAATCCAGATACCTTATTGAGAGGCTCTTTCTAGGATTATTTCATGCCATCTGGTTAACTTAAATGACAAAGGAAATAAGTAATGACATTTCTATTAAGTATATTTTAATGAGCATTTTTCAAGGTGTAGTGAAAGAATAGAGATGTTACCATCTAAGGGTAATTACTTGCAGCAAGAGTTTATATACAGGCTGCTGTAGTAACGTGTCTTTGGATCTGTGTCATGCAGACAAGAACAAAATGTCAGCATCTTTTTGTGTCGTGACAGCCTTAGAATGAAAACCAGAGACCCAACACATATCCTCTAAAGCAGATTTCCCATTTGTTCCTCCTGTTGCTTCTGCTCAGTAAAACTAAGTCTGCCTTGCAAGGCAACAGCCTGTGAATTTCTTATCAATAGATCTACAACACTGGAATATTAGAATAGGATAATTCTGGAGGCAGAGTGGACTAATGGGCCATTTCAACATTGCCATCTCCTAGTGCTCTTCCTACAGTTCACCTATACATTGCCACTGCTTTCACCTCCCTCTACACGTGGGATATCTATATCTCCCAGGGGCCCCACAAAAGAAGAAAATCTGTTTTCTTTTAAAATTAGGTTATATAAGGTGCAGCTGAGAAGTGAATAACTGAAATGATGACAGTATTTAGTGAAACCTTCTCTGCTGTGTGTTTAGTGCTCTATGAAGTCTAGTGAAAAATGATTTTTTAAAATATTTTTGGAAAAGGAAAAATCTCCTTGAAGTCATACTGCTGCCTTTGTCAAAGCATGGGTCTGCTTTCCATTAGATATGGATAACAGTAATTTTCACAAATATAATCTTTCCACCTTGAATTAAAACACAATTTAACCACATTAATTCTCATTCAGTGACATGCTGAGTAACTGAAAGAAAATGAATGACAGTTGTACCTGGTAATTAGGAAAAATGCCCTGATCTGTCTTTCAGGGCCACCTTGGTCTGCAAGCACAGATATTATGGTCAAGCTATACAGGGAACAAATGACAAAAGTTAGATGCTGTCCCCAGAGGCAGTTTTATTTCATGCTCAAGCCATGAGGGTGCCATAGGCAATGCTCAGAGTTGATGCACAATCTGTTTCTTTCTGTGGCCAGTTGGGAGCTGAGTAATTTCTGGGACAATCACCACTTTTCATTAATGGAGAGATAATGGTAACACAGCACCTAAAGGAATTTGCCTTTTTTACTGTTCAAAAAGAAAAGTAGAAAGAAAAGGTGAGAGAATTTCATAGAGACTTCAGTACTATGACTGGGCAAAGAGAAGAATTTTCCAGTTGCAAGGAACACTGGGGTGCTGTGTTAGGTTTGGTTCACAGTGGATCTATCTTATTTACATGTGCTGCTTATAACACTTACTTGGATTTGAAGTGTTATTGTTTAAATACGTTTACTGAAAGTCAAAACCTCACAAAAGTCAAAAGGCATTTCCATAACGTTTAGATATTTTATCTGGCAGGAAGCAAGTTCAGATAAGAGTAGGCAGAAAATAATGAAAGCCTTCAAAATCCACATTGTTTAGCAACTGGATAATGATATAATTATAAATTCGATGGCGGAGTGCTTAACAGGCAACATGATTATCTCATAAAGAGTCAATGCAGGGGGCTCTGCTGAAGAGAATGTGCCATCTCAAACCTATTTGAATACTCTTTGCTTTTTGTTTGTCTGTGTGCAAGGAGTAGAACCATTTTGGCAGAAAAGGAAGACTTTAGCACCAATTTCTTAAGGCACAATTTGAATAATTGTGAATTAATACTAGATTCACAAGCTATAGTTTTAATATAGCAGTAAAGAAATAACAGTTCTCTAAGCAATGTATTAACCATAAAGGTGCCAAAACACATAACACAGAAATAAACTTCGTAATGAAAATACATTATGTGAATCACAAAACGAATTTCTGTTTTTTCATCTTTTTTTGCCCTGTTCTTTTCTCCCCTTGAACACTCTGCCTTTTATCTTTCAGCCTCGCGATCCCCATTTTCAGAATGCTAAAGGCAGCAGAACCATTGCAGTTAGAGCATAGTAGCAAATCATCTATCAAATAATCTTATCCAGGCATCTTAAAATTCATTTTTCTGCCTGACCTCCCACTCTTCCTCCTTTTAAGAGGGGAACAGAAAGCCCCAGAGCTCTCACTTCAATTGCACCAGTTCCCTCTACTCTGCTTATTAGTTTCAGGAGGCTCTAAATTCCCACCAGTGAGTCAGACTTGCTGACTTTTCTTTAACCTTGGTCATGCAGCTGTCATACTCCAATTGCAGACTTCAAACTGAAGAGAAGACAGTGAAGCAGCTGCAAAGGTGATTCTTTACAGAGTTAGACAAAAAGTGTGTTCTTACCTCAAATTTAACTAACCAGGTGTAGACAAGACAGTATACAAATGCTGGGTCAGGGTAAGGAGAAAGCCTGAGCAGAGGGAATCCTTTCCAACTCCTGTAAATTAGCCACAAAACCAGCTGGATTGCCTATTTGAGTACTCAATCTACTGATAAATTTAGAGGTTGACTGTACAGGCAGAGATAAGAAAGGGAGTTAGGAAATGTTCCTGTTAGAACTTAAGGCC
Source organism: Cisticola juncidis (assembly GCA_013400215.1). Lineage (NCBI taxonomy): Eukaryota > Metazoa > Chordata > Aves > Passeriformes > Cisticolidae > Cisticola > Cisticola juncidis. The sequence continues at coordinate 1,123,404 of VXBR01003872.1, read as the reverse complement.
CAAGCCCCTCAGGACTGGTACCAAAAAAAGTGGTACTGATTTCTATTTAAGAACACACTAATTTATATCCTGAATCATCAGTTTTCAGGGGCTAAGATTACTTATCGTGTCCTGTTTTCGGACCTGTGTTTTTCTCTACTTTATATGACTGCAGCTGGGAATTGGGACCAATTTTTTTGGGTCACAGCAGCCCAGTAAGTTCTTTTTTTAATCATTGTTATTATTATTACAGATTATTATTTTGTTTTTATTTTAGATGCAATTAGTTCCTATTGAACTGCAGCTCAGAAGCCTATATTTTCCCGGAGCAGCTATAACCCCTAGAGAGCATGTAGAGCTCAGAGCAGCAGCCAGCAGTGTTTGTTTCTCGTGCGTCACCCTCAGGGAAGACAATGCTGGTACCCCTCCTGTCTTCCTAGGAAATGATTTCCCCTGCAGCAGAAAGGAGCTGTGCTAGCAGTGGGAAGTGTAATTTGTAGCGTGCTGAGCCATCTTCACTCAAAATTGCCCTAGATATAGAGTTGTTTCTGCAAGTTCGCACCATTTTGAAATGGGAATTTATGTAAGTGCCTAGTTCTTAGAAGAGCTCAGGAGATTTGTTCCATACGTGTTTTTGTGGAGTGAAATGTGACAGAACTAGAAAGATTATAAGGAGAATGAGCAAGAGCAAGCAAAACAGCTCTTACAAGCAGCCTCCTTGATCACTCTAGAAGCACTTCAGTGGCAATTCTGCTGCTCAGGAAATACTGGGTGCTCAGCAATGCCACCCAAAAGCAGGGAATTTAAGTGGTTGTATGGACTCCGGAACACTGATATTAGACAGCTCACCAAAGTGCTTGACTTAAAAACTTCACGGTTTTGACTTAGCAAAGCCATGTTATGCAGCATTGCCTGCATGAGAGTCTTCTTGAGGTAGGAATAAGAAAAAAACAAGAACCACAGATAATGAAATGAAAATGGTCTGAGGAACTTTACATGTTAATCAAAGACTGTCATATCCAAAGGAGTCTAAAATACTTAGGGGAGAAACCTAAGACTGAGGAAAAGGAGTCTTGTGTGAGCAGATATTTTCTTGTAGGCTCTGGTTTCCCCTCTCTCCACTATAGGTGGTGGGTAGTTGTGCTTTGAAGTTCTGTGGTTGCCTCAGTAGGCTCAGGAAATGTGCCAGGCACCTGCAGTGTGCTTCAGCACCACCAGAGTCAGATCAGCCTGAAACACCTCAAGGACAAGAACCATGAGGCACAAAGGATAACTGCTCAAAATACAGCTATAGAGCAATTGACTCAGAAGGCAGAAGGTAACATGAGTAAAAGAATCTTGAAAAATTCCACATGGAGAAAAAGTAGAGAAGAAATCCTGCCACACATTATCCATTTTTAATGAGGGAATCTTTAGATGAGGTGTGAGGTATCCTGAAAGGAAGCACTAAGATAATTACGTTAGGTGACTTTTAGCAGTTCTAATCAATAATTCCTTTATGTAACACTTGTGAAACTCACAGTGAAATACTGAACTACTCATGCCATCAGGATTAATAAAAAACCCACTTACAATGGACCTTCCTGGCTGGAGTACTTTAATTGAAGTCCATTTAAAATTCTGTCTAGGAGTCCTTAGTTCTAAATGAAAGACTTTCTTAGCTGGTCTGGCTGCTTGTCACTGCCACATGCCAGAGGGATTTTTCATTTGCCTAGTTGATAATATGCCTATTGTGATAAATATTCAATCATACAGTGAACCGCTTGGCACTTAAATTTTTTTCTAGATTACTGTCAAGTCAGCCAGCTTGAAGGGGCAACAGGTTATTTTCAACAGCTGGCAAGTTCTGGCAATAAATAAATAGTCCTGTTTTATTTACATATTTTCCTGATTTATTTACATATTTTCATTTTTTTGTTTTTACTGATTTATACATGATGTGTTTTATTTACAGCCTCTAGAGGTAATAATAGCAAATAAAAAGAATATGTTACTATAAAGAGATAGAAGAGCTATGTTACAATACCTTGAAATGTACTGTATTCCATTGAGCATATATGAATGAGAATTGAATATGAGGAGAGGGGGAGAGTGAGGCATCTCTCTTTTTATCTATACCTGTATATGTACCACATGTGTGGCTCTACAAATGTAGAAAATGTGACTGCAACAAAAGTAAGGCTTTGATGTACCATACATTTTTTATTGAATTAGAAGAAAATCATGGCCAAGTTTTTTTGCATTGGGAATATTTCAAAAAGGAGGTGGAAAAGCCTTGGAAGAGAATATCTGAGTAGTGACTAAACAAGAAGAAATCGCAGTGGATAGAATAAAGCAGGTCACTCCTAGATGCTAGATGTGCTATTTTATGATGCATGTACAGGACACAGACAATTTGCCATGGGTAGCCATTTCTAAAACGTTAACCTCCAGGACCTGCTCATCTAATCCACTGAAATAATTCTACTCCAAAACAAGATCTCTTGCAGTTTGACTTGGCCCTTGAAAGGCTGGACTTTTTTTTTTCTGCATTTGAAGGTAAAACTGTAAATATTGCAGTCACAAAGCTGGCAATAAGAACAGTTATTGTTTCCTCCTTATCATCAGAAATTGCATCTGGATTGTTTGCAATTAAGACAGACTTGCAAATACAATTACAAAGTCTGGCTTAGAGAAGCAGCCAGTGCACCCCAGGGACTTGCAATGGTGTTATTTATTTATAAAGATGCAGCCAGCAAGTACAGGACTGAGGTGCTGGGGTGGGATGGGGGCAGTGAGCTGGGTGGGCAGGAACTGGGAAAGGAGCACAGCACTGTTGCTGGAGAGATGCCATTAAAAAGTTCTGTATGGGAGAGGTGCACAGTGCCATCACTCCTGGGGCTGTCCTCCACAGCTCCTGTCAAAGCACTCTTCTTGAGCCAGTGGACAGGGTTATGTTGTCTGCCCTCCACCTCCCCCTTAGACATAACACACAGCACGAAAATACAGCCTCCCCTTTCTTCTCCTCTTCACAGAGGACTAATGACTGGCTTCCTGCAGCTGCCAACAGTAGCTGTGCTGTCTGCTCATCCCCATCTCCTGCTACTGCACGGGATAGCCTTGAAATCTTCCCACAAAGAGGGGTTTTCAGATGATGTGAGGTCATCTCTTTCAAGGACTGAAGGCAGAGAGCAGTTGTGATTAACAGGAGACTTCAAGCTGGATGTAGGGGCCAGAGGTTGCTGGATCAGGAAGGATGGCATTAGTAAACAACCCAAACCAGGACCAGGTTTTCTGCTGGGCTGTAAGCGAATATGTGGAGCAAAGAAGCCATTTTCACCTTCCTACTCTGGAAGCCAGATGAATGCCAGTTCAACACTTGACATAATTTGGAGTATCCTGGGATCCTGACAATACAGCATACAAAATAAGCTAGATGTGCATGCTGTGTGTGCACCAGCCAGTTGGTTGTTTCCAGTGTGCTGCTGCAGCTCTTCCTCCAGCGCAGGCAATACCCCAGCACTAAAAACGTGCTGCATGAGAGCCAGGCAGCCTTGCTTTAGCCTGCTCGTAAGCTCTGTCAGACTTACCAATAGGGATGCAGTACAGGGGCAGCTCAGCATGGCTGAGGAGGTGTTTGTCCAATCTTCTGGCTTCCTGTGCCATGGGACAGCAGAGGCAGAGTGAGCAGAAACTTGAAATGCAGCATATCCAAAGGAGGAGCTGCCAAATGTCCACCTGTGAGGAAAAAGGATTCTTTTAGAAGGGGAAAACATTTGGTATTCAAAGATCAACAGCCTGCTAAGCAAGTATCTCTGTACTTTTCATTTAGCTTAATGACAACCACGAAAGGCTGGCAAGCTTCTTTCTTCAACTTACTGAAGCATTACGCTGGTACGTGGGAGTATTGGCTCTGGCAGGCATTGTGTGCTGCTTCATTTGTGAGTGAAAGAGGCTGTCTGCATTTTGAGGAATCACAGTGAAAACTATACTCAGTTTGTGGCAGAATAATGAGGTGATCTATTGTACTGCTTATAGAAGTAGAAAATGAGCTCTGCTCTAGGTGTATAATTTTCTACCACGGAAGAAACAGAAATATCAGTAACATACAGATGCTCACACATGCTGTACCCCATACAAGGGGTGTTTGCTTGCTCCTATATGAGCACATGTATATACTTCACTGGGAGGGGATGTATTAATCTCTGGCATCATGGCCTGTAGCTGTGCATGTGTTCAGCCTCTGGGGCAGAGGTGTCAAAGGTCATGGTGGAGAGTTTATTTCGAAAAGTTGATGAAAATTTCTCCATCCAAATTTCAGTTATAGGGAGCACAAAAACCTTGGTTTTTTCTTTTCATGGAAATAAGAAAGAGGTTTTGGGTAGTCACATTAAAAGAGCTGGATGTTTTAATATCTGTTATACCATCCTCTGAGCCTGTTCTCTACCTATATCCCTCTAGAGTAGGAAGTGCCATTGATCAGGGTGTGATCTTAGCAGTCAGTCAACGCTGAGCAGAAAGATGCAGAAATATTTTTGTTATAACAGATTATGAGAAGGAATGTGAGAAGTTACTCCTTTAAACAATAAAAAGGAACGTAAATTTTCTGTAAGAAAGGGAGCAAAATATGTTTTAGAGATGAAGAAAAAAGGTGTGTAGCTGGCAACATTTGTAGCTGGCAACATTTAAGTATTTTTTCTTCAAATGCACCCATCCAAGTTTGACTAATGACTCTGTTTGATCTGTAGAAACAGCTGCAGGTCTGAGCTCAGAAATGGCTGTCTTATTCCTCTGCCTACATTGTGATAATGTGTTTTTGGACAAAGTGATGCTCAGTTTGGAAAACTGCAAAAGACAGACATGGGGAAAGAAATGAATAAAGATCCAGTGTAAAAACTGTGTGAAAAGTAATGCTTATGTCTCCTCTGTGTCATAAGGTAATGGCTCTGCCAGATGTAATGAGGCAGAAGTTATCTTGAATTTAAAGGATCAGAGTAGGAAAGCAAAAAAAACCCCAAACCTGCAATATCAACAGCTAGCAAGCTCATCTGAAATTTCTGCTGGTAGTTGGCACTCTTTTCAAGACTGAATAAAGTTAATCCTGAGACAAAAAGAAATAACTCTGGGTAGTAATATAAAATCATACTGGTAAATATTTGATGACACAGGGCTATAAATTACTGAGAATCGGAGCTCTCCAACCCAGTATTCAGAAGCCCAAAATAATTAAATTTTCTGATTTTCCACCAAAGGAGATTTTCACCACAATCTTTCACAGTCACTGCTGATTCAGAAGGGTCAAACTCTTTTAAGTCACTAGTGCTTTCTCGGTGCAAATAAAACAAAAAGTGCTGGTTTGCGTTAGGAGAAACATGGCCAGGAGACTCAGAGAATTTATTGTTTGCTCTTCTTTAGAACTGTTGAGGTTGTACTTGAAGACTGTCCAAATCTGGGTTTCCATTTAAAAAGAGGTGTTGAGAAAGATGACAAGTTCTGGATAGGTTGTCCAGAGAGGAACCAGAATGTCAGGAATCTCAAGCTCATGACCTCTGAGGAGATGGAAGGGAGCTGCCTTGTGAAGAAAAGGAAGCTAAGAAGAAATGTGTGAGCCCGCATATGTCTCAATGCCAAAGAGGGCAATGCTAAACTTTCCTCAGTGGTAGCAGATTACACAAAAGCAACCCACAGACTGGGGATTTAGAGCTTCAGTGACTGGGTCATAAAAATCCCCTTTTACACAAGTAGGGGGTGGTGGAGGATTTCAAAAGTCAGCTATATCAAGTCTTGGCTGACCTGATTTTGTACAGGTGATAGCACAGGCTCTTCTTCAGGTTATCTCTGTAATGAATGTGAGATGAGGAATCTCTGTGACACGGGTTCTGCTGCACACTGGGAATGCCTGAGGCTGTAATGACATTTGTGTCAGGTGCCCTCACCGAGAGGGGAAAGCAGCCACACATTTTCCATTATAAGGTCATTATAAAATGTAAGCCCATTAAAGCCATCAGGACATGGATTTCCAATTTAAGTTCTCAAATCCCAGCAATGAAGAATACTGTCAGAGGACACGTATTCAATTTACTTTGCCAGCCTTCTTGCTTGCTTCATATATATGACACTTTTACCAAAATACCATTAATGGGAATCTCTTCTTTTCACGAGCCAGATTTTAATGCAAAGTGATTCTCTTGGATTTCAGCAAAAGTATGGGAAGCATCCAGTGAGAAATCTTAATCATTCTGTTTCTGAGGTGCTGCTTTCAGAAGATGTCTTGCTTCTCTCTCACTGACAATAAAAACGTTCAGATTTTTAAATAATTTATTTGATACAGTTCTATGCTATCATGCTACATGGTGAGAATTGTTTGTAATTGCTTGCAAGCTGACTGAGCAGCTGAATTTGTGATGAGCACCCATTCATAATTTACAACACTGAAAAAGAAAAAAGACTAACTTTGCATTAATTTTCCCTATTTCTATTACTCATATTCACTGAGACCTAATTAAAACTCTATTAGATTAGAAAGCTAGGAACTGCACATGAGTTTGGAAGATTTTAGAGGATATAGTCCAATATTTCCTAAACAGCTGTATTATGGATTTCAATGGGACATTAATTATGTAGGGAAATTAACTTTCAGAAGTAATTAACATAATCACTCTTTGAAAAATTTAAGCAGAAGTCTAATCATTAAATTATTTCATACAAATACTCAGTCTTCGATGACCAGGGAATTGAATGACTTGAGGTGTCCCCTCCCTGAGAGCTGACATTGAAACCAGTGAAGGATGTGAAGCAACACTTTCTGCCTCCTTCTGCTAAGTGTTCTGTCTCCTTTTCTGTACTGCTTAAAGACCCTCAGTGGGTACAGTCCTGTTAGCAGGAAGCTGAAACTTGCCAACAACTGAAGTACATAGCAGGCTGTCTTAATGGGATTCATGTTGGTTTTCTGAACCTCAGCTTTATTTACATGATTTTTAATCTGGCTACATTCTTTTTATGACAAAAAGACATGCCTAATCATCTGAGTTTTACAAAAAAAAAAATGACACACAGCATCTTGCCCTCATCTTGTGCCTTTACATTTTCTGCCATGAAATGGAGGTCTCCTGTGGGGAGGAATTGCAGCAGTGGCAAACTGCTGGGTTCATCCCCTCTATTTGGCTCCTATCACCATGGGACTAAAGGAGTGAAGGAATAGATGGTGGTGTCATACTTGCAGGAGCTCCTGTGTCATCTCATATTCCTCTAGTATGGAAAAGAACTAATCAAACCAAAGGAGGGCCATAGAATATCTTTTATTTATCAAGACTCCAGCTCTGGTGGTAGTATTTTAGAAGCTCTCGCAGGTGCAGGATTGCTCTATGTAATAATTTTATTTATAAACCATGACACAGTTGCTGTATATCTCTATCTTGTTTAAATTCATGTACTGAGTCAAACATGGGCTGCTGGGGAGAGAAAACCCAACAGACAAGCTGAATAGCAAGGCAATAGCAAGGCGAGTCATCTCTCAATAACCATGTAGGTAGGTGAGGCAGCAAAATGCTGGAACTGGCAAAAATAAAGGGGGCACTGAGGAGCTCTTGCTGGTTATGGTGGTTTTCTGAATAAGGCTTGAAAGCCTGAAAGTGCAGATCCTGGAAGTAGATAGCTCTAGGATGAGTTCATGATGTGGAGTTGGCAGGAAATTGCTTAGGGTGAGCTCAAAAAAAGATGAATTGGAGAGGAGCATCTGAGGCAACTGGTTCAGCTCTGCTTTGAGAGGAGACCAAACCATGAGAAACACAGGCTTCTGTGGAGATGTAGTTAAAGTCACCTCTCAAAAATTGTGAGGAGTGGTCAGATGGCTTTCTGGCTATATCTGGAGCTGAAAGTGTATTATGGGGAACAGAGATTGTATTGAAGGGGCTAAGTTATATAATTCACAGATTTGAACATCCACCTTCCATGTGACCCTTTAAACCTAAACCTGTTTTATGAAGGTAGAAAAGCTTGATTATGCAGGTTTCCTATTATGTGTATTTTGTTAGCAAAAATGAGTAAAAAACAAATTAAACAATGCAAACTAAGTGAATTAATATTATATCACAATAAGAAACTAATTAGCCAACTGCTTAAGCTGACCTGATTAACTAATGCTGTTTAATGTGTTTCATACCAAACTGGAAAACCAGAGGTCATGTTTACTTATCAGCCTGTCATTAACTTAACTTACAATGAAAGTATCAGAATATTTTTATTCTAGCAGGTATTTTGTGTATATATGTATATATATAAATATATACACACAGAGTAATCTCTTGTGGAATTGATATAAAGATTACAGTGTTGATGGTGTATAATGCAGAGTGCTCATCCCCTAAATTGTCAGAAAAAGTTAGTGCTTCATGACGAACATAGATAAGGACAAAATGAAATATTCTGATGTAGTTCAAGGTAGAAAAACAAAGACTCAGGAACAAAGAAGACACAAGCAGCAATTTCACAACAGCAGCAATGTCTATTGTGGTCTGCAAGGTTTATCTACTTGTGAGGTTTTAGACAATGAAATTATGAGAGGTAGGATTGAATCCTCAGGGTTGTCATAGAATTTAGGATTATTGAGTTTTAAAATAACATTGTGGCCTACTGGATGTGAAAGGCCATTGACTGCTTCATTTCTGGGCAGTGACTTGCCTAGTGCAGGGCCTTGAGTTGTGTCAATCATCATAAGGTGTTGGCAAAACCATTCACTTCAAAGCTGTTTTGGAGTACAAGATGGACCTTTGAATAAGCACATTTTTTTTCTAAATGACATTGAGAAAAAAACTGAGGAATTTGAGGGTCAAAATTAGAATATCCAGTGGAAATATCTGGAGCCTCTACTGCCACTGAACCATGTGGTTTTGTTTGTTTTCTTGCTTTTATTCTCTTCAGTAGTCCAGAGCTGTATTTCATCTGCTGTAGGCCCAGTGACCAAGGGAGTGCCAAGATGTACTTTCTCTCTTCACTGAAGAAGAAGGTGCACTGCCTCTGGCAGAAGTATGAAATCTAAATGGCAGCACAGAATGAATGCTGTCCAGTGCAACTCCCATCACTCAGCATGGCAACAGGCCTAATCTGAAATATGTTTGAGGGGAAAAGAAGAAGGAATTCTGAAGGTAATAATTTTTCAATGGAAAATTTCAGTTCCCTGAAACACTATTTTCTGTTGATATCTACCTGACTTTAATCGGAGTAAAGCTTCCTTGAGGGAAAATCTATAACATCACAACTTCAGGGTTCCCACAATCCAGTCACAGGTCTGAGGTAAGGTAACCAGTGATGCCTGGAATACCACAGGAGCCCATTTTTATGCTATGCAGCCATCACCTCTGTGACTGCAGTGTGTACACATGCTGAACCTAGTATTGTACAAAAATAGGCATAGCCCCACGTAGGTTTCAAAGGCTTATTTTGATCTGTATAATTTCCATTACAAGGCCATTTAGTGTTTTAGGGGCCTATTATGCAAATTAGTATTCATACCATGAATTACCAAATAATACAATACAATACATTTTTTACTACATTTCAATGAATGGGTAATTTTCCAGGACCAGGGCAGGAAATTCAAAGCCACTGAAAGAATAGATCAAATGGAATCTGTAACAAAAAGATGCAGTAACTTTCCTCCAGGCTCTTCTCCAGTGGGATTGTTCTGGGTTTTTCATATTTCTGAATCTGTCTAGCTAGGTGAGGGTAGCCATGTTTGTTTCTGTTTGGATTTGTATTTAGTAGAAGGCTGATTACTCGTTGCTATTGGATTTTGCTACATAAGGGCCTCTTGCTTTCTATTAGAATTATTTTTTTCCTCTGCACCCATTCTGGTAGGTATTGTGCTAATATTCATTATGAGTTACAGTTATTCTCCTTTAATTTTTAGATGGTCTTTGGCCTTTAACAATACAAGCTGCATAGCTTTTCATGAGATGTTATTACTTAATGGAGTGTTTGGGGAAAGAATGGTCTGACAGTAAATTGATGATGGTAACACAGATTTTCAGGGGCAAAGTCCATATAAAAATTCCATGGGCTGCATTGAATAGACAGTAGACACAGAAGTCTACTCATTTTAATTGTTTTTGTTTTTCCCATAGGAAGGGAAAAGATGTAACCCTTTATAATGCATTAAGGAAAGAAGAGAGCTGTGTGTTACTGGCTGTTAATTCAGTCCCTCATGGCAAACTTCTGCTAGAACAGAAACCTGTAGAATATGTAGAGTATTGCTGCATGTTCCTAAAAGGTGCAGGAGATCTCTGAGGTTACTAGTTAAATGTTTTGACTCATAGCTTCCATAAATTACATAAATCTAAATGGAATTATATAACTATAACGTCATTAAATACAGATGGAATTAATCTATATTTAATAATACATTAAATCACCAGGGTTTTTCCATTCGAAATTAATAGTGGACTCATAAATCCCCAGGCACTATTTTTAGGGTGATTACTGAGGATTTCAGTGGTGGTGGGCTCTAATAGTTGTGTAGTGATTTGATGTTGGCTCGATGCCTGGTGCCCACTAATGTTACTCTATCACTGCCCTTTTCAGGTGGACAAGGGAGAGAAAATATCACAAAAGGCTCTAGGGGCGAGGTAAGGGCAGGGAGAGATCACTCACCAATTACCATCATGAGCGAAACAGACTCATCTTGGTGAAATGAATTGAATTCATTAACAATTAAATCAGAGTATGAAAACTAGAAATCTAAAAAACATCTTCCCTCCCACAACCCCTTCTTTCTGTGCTTAACTCTCTTCCTGATTCCCTACCTTCTCTCCCTGAGCAGCACAGCGTGACAAGGAGTGGGGGTTGCAATCACTTCACCAGTTGTTTTTGCTGCTCCTTCCTCCTCATGGGGAAAACTCCTCACACTCTTCCCTTGGGGTTGCTCCCATGAAAGAAAGTTCTCCAGAAACTTCTCCAAAGTGAGTCCTTCCCAGAGGCTGCAGTTCTTCAGGAACAGACTGCCCCAGCATGGAGGCAGCAAACCTACTCTGGAATGGGCTCCTCCCTTCACAGGTCTCCTGCCAGGAGTCTGCTCCAGCATGGGCTTCCCATGGGGTCACAGCCTCCTTTGGGGACCCATCTGCTCCAGTGGGGTGCTCCCCCACTGGACTGGGCTGCAGATGGATCTGTGCCCCACTTTGGCCCTCTGTGGGCTGCAAGGGGACATCCTGCCTCACCTTGGTCTACACCATGAGCTGCAGGGGAATCTTTGCTGCGGTGCCAGAAGCGCCTCCTTCCACTCCTTCTGCACTGACCTTGGTGTCTGCAGAGCTGTTCCTCTCATGCATTCTCCCTCCTCTCTCCTCTGGCCACAGTTTGCTTCTGCACAAAACTTTTTTTTCCCCTTCTTAAATCAGTTATGCGAGAGGCACTACCACCATTGCTGATGGGCTAAGACTAGTCAGGGGCAGGTCCTCCTTGGAGCCAGCTGGCACTGGCTCCTTTGGACAAGGGAGATGTTTCCAGCAGCTTCTCAGAAAAGCCACTTCTGTAGCCCCCTCTGCCACCAAAACCTTGCCACACAAACCCAGTACAAAGTGCTTGCCATACAATTAAAGTTGCAGAGTTGTCCTTTCATCAAGCCCTCTTATGCATTTCTCTCAAGTCATTGGTCCATATATCTCCACTCACAGTAGTATTTGCCTTTGCCTTGTGGATGGAGATTGTGACGTGCAGGATTGTGGCAGAAAATTCCTTTCAGTCAAGACATTAAACAGAATATCTGTTTTAATAAGCCTTTCCTGCAGTATTTGTTGTATTAACTATACTTAGAAAGGGAAGAAGTGCAAATGCAAATTTGTCTACTGCAATTGGTTCATTTCCAGTGCCTCATGGGGCCCCTATAGATTTGTGAAATGTTATTATTTTTGAAATTTTGTATTATTTTTTCATTGCCCTGTAGCTCTGAGACCACGATATTAAAATAACAATAGTAATTTATATTAAAATGTAACAAAATCTTATTTCTTTTCCCTCAAAAGCTCTGATCATGTCCTGCAAAATCTGAGTCTTTTATAGGGACTCTTTTTCTGGAGACAATTTTATCAAATCAGATTTTTTGAATGGTCACAGCTGTTATTCTCCCCCAAAGAATGGATATTACCTTTGCCTTTTGATTATAGCTTAATCTTGCTGCCTTATAAAGACTGAGATTTATTCCACCAGCCACTTCACTAGGTATGTATCACACAGCTCCTCAAAACTTTTGTCTCCATGAGCATCTCCCCTGTCAGGTCTTGTGTTAGAATTAAAAGAATCTTACATAAGAAGATGATTTGCAGCTATCTGCTTCAGTCTTTGAAAGGAATCAGGTCCTCCTTGAATAAGGACTTTCATACTCCCATTTATGTGCAGACTAGAGAAAGGACGTGCATTTTACCTTTGAAGTTAGGACTCCTGTTAATTTGTGTTTTTCCTGCAGGGGTTGACATGATTAGCCAAAAATCTTTGGTGCAGTTCATTACAAGATAAAACCTATCTTCTGAGTCACCAGGGAAGTCTCTGTGAAAGAGGCTTAGGATCTGGGTAAGACATATGAGCATTTAAATTAATATCTCTCATTTTATACTCAGAAAAAAACCCTTCTTCGCTGGCATTTGAAGTGATGAAACAAATTCCTTTGATAAAAGGAAGGCTACTGCTATTATTTCTTTAACTTCTCCTTATAAAAGACTTTTTTTGTTTTGCTTTTGATTTTTGTTAAACAACAAAGACTATATTCAAGATCTCAATATTCATTGTTTTCACGCTGAACAGAAAATAGCTCAGTGGAGATAATAATTCCTTCAAATCTCCCTGAATTTGCAGGACAAAGAAAGTTTTTTCTTCCTATCTACATGGGCTCTGAGTTAAGATTTAAGAGAAAAATATTTCATTTATTCTGATAATGTAAAGTTTGATGTTGTCACAGAATAAATGGTAAAGCAGGTAGATTTAAGTGAGAGCTCTCTACATAGGACCAAAAGAAAGCTAAAAAACCTCAAAAAAGATACTGTTCTGGGGAAAATATGGTAGAAAAATTTGTACAATGAATACATTCGTACCTTGTCTAAACTGCTAGAAATCTGAAATCCAATAAGGTTTACAGTACCTTTGCCTGGAAACACGGTTAAAGATACGGCAAAAGAGGTTGTGTAAGAACTGTAGAGCATTTAATTTAATTTCATTTCAAAGGCTGTTGAATAAACAATAAAAATATCTACTCTATTCATGTTAACTTCTGCAATAAGGAATATCAGGCACAGAGCTGGAATACTTGCAAGGTGTAAGTGTGGACAGGTGTAGAGAGCTTCAGCTCCATTTGCTTCTAACTGTCTATGAAAGATGCCAAAAAAAAGACATGATGCTTTACCTCAGCTGCTGTGTGCCCTTTCTGATGAGGGAAGCCTGTTAAAATTAGCAGCTTGACTATTTGCAGTGCAAAGTTTGCTATCTGAAATACTGAATATTCAAAACTTAAATGATCCATAAGGCAATAACAATTTAGTTAAGAATTATTTAGTTAATAATTTTAAAGTGTAATAAACTTAAGTATTCTATGATTGTGATATTGTATTGTATTATATATCACCATTAGACCATCAGTTATTAAATATATTTCTTACCAAAATAATTAAAATGTTAATTACCAAATTCTCAGTAATTTTTCAGCTAGAACGCCAGCTCCTAGACCAGGAGCAAGTATCAACCTTCATGTAGGCTTTGTCAATACTAAATCCTAGTTGGAAAAAATCAAAACACCAACATCAAAATTGAAATATATCCTTTCAATAAGAAAATCCAAATCTAACGTATTTTCAGTACTAAAATCCAAGAAAATATTTCCTGTTTTCCAGAGGTGACTGCGTTACTGAATTTCTCTTTGTTGTTTTGAAGTTCTGATTTGTCATTATTGAAAATGAACACGTTCATGTCTGTTCCCAAAGTGTGGACAGATATTTTTACTCAGCACATGTGGGTTTGCAAACAGGACAAATTTTCTACATTTGTGTCTTTGGAGGGCATCAGTAATTACACACCAGGCAGAGGCTTAAGGAATTTGGTAGCTGCACCAACCCTAGCACCCCTGACCACCATTACACAAGGACCCACAGCTCATTTATCCCCCCAGTTTGGTCCTACAAAGACCCTTTGGTGCTGTCCAGAGAAAAATATCCTCTGCTCTCGGTTTTCACCCCCTCATCTCTTTCTAGCCCTCTCTCCTTATGCCATCAATGGAAAATGTATTTATGGTGTTTTCTCCCCTCCTCTCTTGCCATTTCAGCTTTTCTGCCCAAACATCCTAATTTTATGTCCTTTGGTATTCTGTTCTTCAGGCCTAGATTCAATTCCCTTAAAAGTTTTTTTTGCCAGGTCATCTTTTTAACCTTCTTGGCTCTGATTTTCCTCACTATTCACGAGCTCTTGGGCATCTCCAGCTTTCTCAGCTATGTCACACCCCCAGTTGCTTCTGCTGTTGTGTCTATGGCTTGAGTGATGGTGCAGTTGACAGTGTTAGGAGGTGCAGATTCAGGGCTGGAAGGGGAATGTGGGTTCTTGGAACGAGCTCCTGAGGCAGCAAGGGGCTTTAGGGTCTTCAAGTTTTGATGTGTAAAGGATTGCTTGTAGATACCATTGCTGTTGTCTTCCATCTGACTTCCTTCATGTCTGCTGCATGCTGTTGTCCAAGATTCTTCCTCTTCTCACATGCTCAGTGGAAATGACTGAAGTTACCTTCCAGCTCCCTCTCTCTTTCCTTGTTAATGGCTGTAGATCCAGTTGTGCCCCCTGCAGAGCCTTCAAAAGTCTGTGTGCAAGGCTGCAGTTACTAAAAGGCCACTCAGAATGCTGCAAGCTAAACAGTGCCAGGTCTGGCAATTACACATACTAAGAGACAGAGTCATTCCTCTTGCAAGCATCAAAAGTGCATCAACATCCATAAAGAACAGGTCAGTGTCCTTGAGCTGACAGAATGGCACTAGAGGTGCATGCCTTTCCATCATTCTGCATGCATCAGTCCAGCCCTTCCATGCCCTAACCTAGAGCAAAGGACAGAGAGAGAGAAATCAAAATCCTGCCCTCTCAGACAGATGGACTCTTGTGTAGCAGTAAAGCATAGGTGGCATATTCTGTAATTGCTGTTTCTTTATAGGCTATATATGTATTTCTCAAAATTTATTTCAGACCACTAAGCTCCAAACAAGACATTTTATCCTTGATTTTAAAGCAAAAGTTTATATCTCTACTGGAGAAAAACAAAACAAAACAAACAAACAAAAAAAAGGCTTAAATTAATTGATACTTATTTGGAAATTAAAAAAAAAAAGTGGTTCTGATCTGAATTACAGGTTGCTACCAAAGTTTGTTTCTATTACTGGGTTCATTTTTTAAAATCCTGTTTCTTGGACCTTCTCTCCAGTTTCCCACCCTCCACTCTGCCCCACGAGAGAGGCTGTGTGCATTCAGCCATGTTTAGCTGCATCTTTGTTTGAAGTGTGCTGCTTATGTGCAGGGTATTACAAGAGGCAGCTGTGTGTTTGCCTTTCATTTAAAACAAATTGGAGAAAACTGCCCAGTTTCCATTTTTGCCACTAGAAACCTTCTTGTACTGCTTCTTTGAGGATATGATCCCTTTCATGCCTCCTACCCTCACTTACAGAAGTGATGGATACTTGGAAACATGCCATTTTTCCTTACTTAAGAGCAGGAGTGGAGCCATGCTGTGCTTTTGCACCTTCATTCTACAGGGGCTTTGATGGAGCACAGCATCCCATTCCTGCATAGGATCATGGAACAGGAGCACGAAATGCCATCGAGACAGAGAGAAGAGCAGTTCTTACGGAAGTCAGTCTGGCTTTGGGGAATTTAGTTCTGGGAATCTTTGCAAATGAACACAGAGATAGTAAAAATTATTATTGTCGTTACCACAGTTTTATTGTTTCCTGGTCTTGTTGCTGTGATGCTTCAAAGTTGCAGTCACGAGTGGGACTTCACTGTGTGAGGAAAGAATGGTTTGTTCCCCTGTAACTGGCAACCTAAGTTTGGTTTAAAGTTTGAAAAAGCTTTGAGCACCACTGGTACTGCTTTTTGAAAAGCATTTTTTGAATTAAAAAAATTAGCTGTGAATTTTACATGTATCCTACTTTACTGACAATTCAACTTTAGATTGAGTTAAAGCCATGAAGATATCCCCAGGGAGGTATCAGCTGTGGTGTGACAATATTGCTGGCAGCAGTAGCAGCTTTAAGACTTTCCACACTTATGATGTTTGTATGTCCTGCTTCTTCACCCCTCTCTGCCTTCTGGCTCATTGTAAATATATACTAGCTTAATTGTTTTTTAGTGATCCACATCCTTGGGGTGCAATTTAAGTGAAATGACATATCTGATCTGATTTAGAGCACAGGACCTAGTTGCATTTTCCTTGTATGAAGGATTTGGAAAATGCTGTGGTAAAAGTGCAGGGTTAAGTGGCAGGAATCATAAAAAAACTTAGGTTGAGAGGGATGTCAGAAGGCACCAGCCTCTGGTTCAAGATCAGGCTACCATCAAAAATACAGCAGGTTGCTCCTGGCTTTATCCAGTCAGATTTTACACATCTTTAAGTATACAAAATCTTCAACCTCAGCTCTACAATGTCAATGCTAATAAAGGAGGAGAATATAGATGTTGCATGCCAGCTGTGTTATATTTTGATAATGGAACAGGTCTGTGGGCTATCACCCCTCCTGTTCCATCATAGCTTTGGAAATAGTTTATGTCTCAGAAGAGTAATGGTAGCTCTGTAAGGTGGTTGCACTTTGGCTAATGAGTCTTTTTTCAAAATGTGGCTGATTATCTTATGAGACATGAGCTGAAAGGTCTGCATTACTCCCAGTCTGAAACAAACCCAGGTAACTGTTCTGTATGTACAGTGTGAGGTAGTGCACTGTATAGATACCCATAATTTGTCTTGGATAATGTGCACATGATAAAAAGGAGTGGATTGGGGAATGCGAGCCAGAATTCTCTGTTTGTGTGTCAGTGCTTGGATCGAATTCCTAATCTGATATCCAAAACAAAGAGAGCTGCAAAATCAGCTAAAGCTACTGCAGTGCTTGTATCAGTCCATTTGCTAGTACATTAATTCTTTAACCACATGTAGATGTCTGGAGCATGAAGCATGAGGCAAGTGAAGGGTTTCTGTTTGTGCAAGAGTGCTGCTAAATATTGACAGTTTTTTCAAGCTACTGGAAGCAGCTGAAAGGTAAGTATGCTAGCCAAACCAGACCTGACTGCAAAACAATAATTCATTCAGTCAGTTTGTCACTTAGCTGAAATTTGTGTTCCATTTAAAGAAAAATGGAAAGAAGAAATAATGAACTCAGTGAATTAGCTTCTACTCATACAGTCTTGAAGTTATCTGGCTTCATGTGAAGAAAAAGAAAAAAAGAATGGAACAATATTTACAGGATCTTAAATGATAAATATAGATACAAACTGCTGAAGATCTTTCTGCAGGTTTCTGAAATCCTTAAACACACTCCCAGAGAAATTGATATAAAATCTTACTTTTACCCATTGCTTGCAAAGGGACCTAGAGAGTAACAGCTCTGCTTTCTGGAGCAAACTGGAATGAAGCAATGTTGATTCATACCAGATTTAAAAGGCATCTGGGATGCTAGAAGATTGACTTCAGCAGGAGCTGACTATCCTCATTTCTGTGTCTTGCCTTTTCCTTAGACCTTAGGAACAGAATTCTGAGGTCTGTGTTTTTTGTTGGGAAGTGTGCCTGTCCCCAAGCACTCAGGTGGAGAGCTGTCGTGCTGTCCAGGGACCAGTTATTTTTTATCAAAATCCTCTTTCTTTCAGAATATAATTATTTCTTGCCTTCAATTCAGTGTTAGAGCAAATATGACCTGATATGGTTCATATTTTAGCGCAGATAACTTTCTAATTAAAATAATTTAACCTGTATCTTTTGATTGGATATTTATGCAGATTTTCCAGGATTAGGAGGTGCACAGCATGGCATAGACCTTCTGGTCCCCTCAAAGTTCATGGCTTTTGGGGCACTGATACTGGCATTGCTGAGGCTCACCTCCACAGAGAGAGGGTAAGTGATTGCAAGGTGAGACAGAGATCACTTCACTTCTGCTGCATCACAGTGATTCTGTATTATCACTTGGTGAAATGATGATACAGAAGCCTTCAGACTGGGGGAACACACTCTGTATCCAGGAATTTAGAAGTCAAACACTGACTTGGACTACAGACATATCATCTGCAAAAAAAAAAAAAACAAACCCAAAAACAAAAAAACAAACAAACAAAAAACCCAACCCCCCCCAAAAAAACCCCCACATTAATAAGGAATCAGACTATTCATCTGATATCAAAATGATTCTTTGTGAAATGGCCATTAAAAACAGCAATATGGATTGCAAATGTTATGCACACAACAAAAAAGGGAAGAAAGGTACACACAGCAGATGAAAAGATCAGATCAGAGCCAGAGACACCAGACAGAAACAGAAAAAAAGGTTTCAGACACTTCCTAAACAGCTTTGAGGAAAACAGATTCTCTATTTAGTAGACAATCTGTGCAATTTCTTTAACATGAAAGAACTATAATAGTATTTTTCTGGATCTAAAGTCCACAAAGTAGATTTGCAGTTCTGGTAACCTTAAAGTGCCCTTATAGGTGAAATGAAGAGCAAGGATATTTATCAAAGTAACTTTGTGGGTTTGGTTTGTACAGTGAAAACTCCTTTGCGGATTATGGTGAAGTACATCATATTGAAGTTATATATTTGTCTTGGAAAGAGAACAAAGTGTGCGACTCCACTTTCAGTGCAACTGGAGAAACCATGCATACACTGAGATGAGATGGGTACCCCTGCATGATTTGTATAGGCAAGGTAGTACAAGAATTCAAAAATGAATTCATTAATTCAGTTATGAATTCTTCATAATTTTGGTCTTAGCAGTCAAGGATGACACTAACTTAGTTTACGAGGCAGGCCTGTAACTGATTGTAAAATGCAAAGAAATTGCTTTACCTCTAAACTGTTCTGCAGCTTTCCTGAAGCAGGTTATCTCAACTGCATGCAGAGTTTGCCTCTGTCATTACCACTGTTGCAGTTTTGCCTTTCACCTTAGTTTTTTCCCCTTATCTCTATGATTTGCTATGACATGCGGCTTGAATAGGCAAAGTCTGTAAGCTAAGTTGAAAAAAAATTTTTCTTCATACATCTCATACTACTAATTTCGAGATATTTTAAGCACCAAAAAGAATCAACACTACTCTCCCCTACTTTTATTTGTACAGGTGAAAATAATTAATAAATTCATGTTGAAAAGAAATCACTAAAGATATTGCAGAGAAGAAAAAAGAAGAAAAACACAACAGGGTGTTAATCTCAACGTAGCAGCAGTAACTAGGTGGTGGTTTGGTCACCACATAAACCAATAAATCACACAGCCTAGAGGAAGAACAGACTTTTGTGAAATATTAAGTGCAGTAAAAGAACTTCAGTCTGATTCTTGCTTGCAGAATACAGTTGTTATTTTAAATAAAGTTGGATAAAACTTCAACAGCTGTAAACCATTCCCTGGATTTATTTCTTTGTGTTGTCTGTATTCTTGCTCTCACAGAGGAGACAAAAGAAAAATATCTTAGTAAAGACCTAGGAAGAACTTTTTTGCTGTGCAGGTGACCACACAGTGGCAGAGTTTGCTCAGAGAGGTTCTGGAGTCTCACTCACTGGAGATGTTCAAGAACTGTCAGGACACAATCCTGTGCCATGTGCTCTTAGAGTGGCCCTGCTGGAGTAGGGAGGTGGGACCAGATGTAGTCCCTTTCAACCTGATAGTGTAATTCTGTGACATTTAGCGTCTATGATACAAAATATCTATGATTGCAGGAGGACGAGTATTCCATAGGGGAGTAATTGGAGTAGTATTAGTCTGAAGGTATTTACTGACTCTTTGTATGCCAATATTTTAAATCTAAGGCTAAATCTAATTTAGAGCTGGGGTTTTTTTCTATGTAAGAAAAAACCTGACGAGCATTTTGCAATAGGTATATGGAAGTGAACATAAACCTTTTAGGACTTACATTGTGAGGAATTGTGAATCTAAAATGAAAATGTGTTTATTAATTGTGATTTTTCTGTTAACAATATTCTGAGTATTCACTTGGAAAGGGAACACACAAATGAAAAATACTAGGAAAACACCTTATGACATAAGGAGCTATATATCATAAATATTAAACAGGGCCTGGCCAAAGCCTAATTGCTGTACAGAACAGAAATACTACTTTTCAGATTTTTCAGCAATTTCGTACAAACCATGTGTGTTGGTAGAAAGTTAGGATCTCTTCAAAACAGTTCACTAACCAATATGAAGTTTAAATTCATTAGGAGTAGTATTCTCATGTACCAGCTTGATTGGTTGGTACTTTTCTGCCTACAGTTACCAAGTCAAAGTCCCTCCAATTCCTCTTTGCAGTCCTGGACAAAGAGGATTTTTAACACCTGCATCTTGTTGAGTCAATGGAGAAAACCAGTTTGATTTTAACATTGCCTATAGGGAATACTGCAATTGATTTTCTGAAGAGCACTGAGTCCCTCTCTCTCTTTCTCTCCCCTTCCTCTTTTTGGTTATTCCTTTAAACAATATAATCCTTATTTCCTGCATGTGCCTCTATATTTCTTCAGCAGCAGCACAGGGTTTACCCTCCTAACCTCAGTACTAGCTACAGACTTCTGCAACTAAACCAGCTGGACTGTTTGGCACTTTCACAGGGCTATGAAGATCTTATAACCTCAGGTTGCCACAATACATATTCAAGAAATAAGATCCATTCTGGAATTCAAACAACCCTGGCACATATTAATACAATTCTTCTCTCAGTTACAAATGAATTTGCTCTCTTTGCATCTTAAAAAAAAATTTGCAACAAACATTTGCTCAACCATAAAAAGGTGGAATGAATGCAATTAAACCATTTAAATATCAATCATTTAGACAAACAAAACACACAAGTGCCCAAGTGTTCAGCCAGTCAATTTTATAATCACACAGAAAAGAATAAACGAAGACTATTTTAATGGAAAAGCAAGCTAATTTGTAGTCTGCTACAACACAGCACTAAGCTTCTTGGGTATACTGTGATTAGACATGGATAGGAGTAAAATAGCTACCAAGAAGCCACAAACTCTGATGGTATTAGTGAGAAGTCTAACTTTCCCACAGCCACATATAGGAGAAACAATGGTTGGGAAGGGGGAGTGGTGTTAATACTGGAGCTTAATGGGGCAAGACATGTTGATCAGAGAAGCTGGCTTTTGGATTAGCTCCAAACCCATAAAAATCTGCCCAAGAACACATGAAACCTGACACAGAAGATGTCTCCTTATTTAAATAATGTAGTGCAATCGCAGCAAAGTTGTTTGGGCATTTTAGTATCAAGGAATAATGGTAAAGAAACCAGAAAATATGTTTCTTCAGAATCCCCTTGATGCCACCTGCAGCTAATGTACCAAATGCCACTTCAAAATGCTCTGCAGTCACAAGGTGACAAAGTAGCTATCAATGAGATAAGGCTTGTTCTGCTCAGAGCCGTTCTTGCAGTTACAATGGGGAAGTGATAAATTACAGACTTCAATGATCTTCCTGGAGAAAGGAGAGGTTTGAGACAGTTACAGCTGAGATTAGCACTTTGGATAAGAGAGTGGCAGAAGATGAAAGAAGACCAGAAGCTTGCAAGAAAGATCACAAGATGTAAAAGAAAAGACTAAAATATTCTGCTCATACAAATGCAAATGATCATGGAATAATGAACTGAGCACCTGCAGGACAAAATTAAAGGAAGAACAAAAATGTAAACTGGATAAATTCGCTGGTTTAAAATTACTTGAGATTTTGCTGTGGTCTGTGAATGAAACCTTTTGTTTTCAAACACCATGAAAAGTGAAAAGCAAAAGAAAGAAGTCTAGGAATGGAGATGAATTTTTTTCTTTCTCTAAGGATCTTGGACATACTCTAAGCAAAAGCCACACACTATTAATTTGGGAATATGTCAAATATGCCTGATTTCTGGAAAGAGCCAGAGGCACAAACTGACTAAAATGAATATCAAGGAAATAGCTTCTGAAATAGCTGTGGAGTGTTTGCATAGATGCAAGTTCTTGGCAGTGGACAGTTCTGTCTTATATTGTCTACTTGTTCGTGGTAACAGCCTCAGTGCCTGCACTGACATTTTGAGGAGCATCTAACTGCCTTTTCCTTGCAATGTTTTTGCTTTCAGAATGGAGCTAACTTAAGCCATAAGCCAGCATGTTGATTTTGAAGTTGTGGGAGGTTTCCATATGTGAAGTATTGGTCTGTCCCTTACTTCAAATAAATAAATACTGTAAGTGCTTTGTAACACATCACAGCGTTTAGTGCTATTGGTGATATTCTCAAATGAATAGTAATACAATCTTTCTTTTAATGAAGCAAAGTCTCTCCTAAAGTAAGAATATTAACTTGGAGATTTACCTTGAATCTGTGGCTAAAGCGCTCTTGAAGTACTTCCTAATAAAATGATCAATTTTTCTTTGCAGTGATACACTCACCTTTTGTGTGGAAAATCAGTTCTTGTAGATGTGCGCTGAATAGAACAATGGAAGCTTCAGAGACATAATCTGCCTGTGCTTCCAAGGGAGACTCCTTCTACTTTAAGGATGTCAGTGGTTAAGGAGTGTAGACAAAGAGAGAAACTTAGCGCCCAACTTTCCTGGCAGAAAGAATGCATTAGATATGGTGTTACAACACAAACTGTGTTGGTTGAGTGTACTAACACAGCTTGCTACTTATTGATCTATTTGGTAGTAGAAAGTTATTCATTGTTTGGGAGGTTTTGGGGATATGTGAATTTGTGAGAAGCTTGCTGTGTATTTTTCAGATCCCCAGGAATGCAAGAAAAAGCTGCCATTGAGAAATATAACTTAATTCTCCCTGATCCAGAGAAGACCTGGTAAATATGAACAGTCTGTATTAAAAACAAAATGGCAAAGACAAGACTCCCCCAGTTCTCATCACTTGGTAAGTGGAAGAGTTAGAAATATGTCATGGTTTTTGGATATTGGGATCTGACAGTATTTTTAAAAGTAAAATGCACTATACATCTGCTAAGTGGAGAAATACCATTGCATTGGAGAAAATCTTAGGCTTTGAGACCAGGTCTTCTACATCAGTCTCAAAGTGAGTCTATGGCTGGAGAAATTTCAGAGACTTTGAGTTCTAGTCTCAAGCCTTAACCACAAAACTTAAAATATATGGTCCTATGTCATCTCTCCCCTTGAATCACTGCTTTTTGATCTGCTAAACTGATCATATGAAGATATGGAAAACTTTATTAATGTTAACAACATGCTTTCAAAGTAAGACTGTGACCTTCCAGTTGAATTATAATTGTGAATATCTCTTCTCCAGATTATTGCATTTAATTTGCTCAGTGTGTTCAAACATAACTTGGTCAATATTCTGTGCAGCTCTTGGATATCCCACTTGTAATTGTTACTCTGTTTACTTTGGTACCTCACAGCTACACAGTGATATTGGCCTTGAATAAGATAATCTGGTTAATGGTAAAATAGTAAGTAATCATGAACATGGCTGGGCCTGGGTTGAATAGTCAAGCAATCATTTGAGTCAAGGCTTGGAAAAAGAAAGGCTTTGATAATTTTTGATAATGGACTTGTGGACTTGTGCTTGATTTACAAATGCACGTAAATGTCAGATGTTGCAAGAATAAAGAATAATCACTGGCACTTGTTCAAGGACCATCTTGAAAAAATATTGATTGAATTATTGATTCCTTATTGACATGCCAACAATACCTTTACAATTTAGTTCTGCACAGACAAAAACAAAAAGTGGTTACCTCATGTTGACTATAGATCTCCAAACCATGGTCTGGGCTTCAGGATATTTTATCACAGTCTCCGGTTTTTCCTACACTGTTCCAGTAAAGGAACAACCTCTTTTGCCAGCTTTCTAAGTGATGATTTCAATGATAGAGACATTCATAGGATTACCTTCTCAAAATTTTTTTCTTTTATTCATATTTTGGCCATGTGTCAGCCTGTGAATGTGATTTTTTTCTCCACCTGAAATGTGTCATCTCCTTCTAAAGCTTCTTTGAATAATAGTTTGTAGATAATGTCTTTGAACTGTAAATCCAACTTCTTGGGAAGCTTTAGCAGGGTCTAGAAGACGTAAGTGCAAGTAGGAAGAAAGTTGGGATTCCAGGAAGCTTTGCATTATTTCGTGGTATTTTGGGACCTAAGCATTCCTGTTAGAAACACAATCTATTTCTTGGATATTCGTATCAGGATTAGTATTGAAGTCAGAACTGATGAGAGGTGTTCTGTGCACAGGAATCTGTAATAAATCTGTAATCTGTTATAAAATCAGAAAACATGATTACAAAGAAATAAAAAAATGCTCTTACATGAAAAGGATTTTGTTTACAGGCAGTGGAAAATGTAAGGTTTTCTTTAACTGCACAGATTGTTGAGCATTTATCAGGTTTGCCTCCATGCTTATTTATACTGAGACTTTGTGGCAGCAACTATTTAATTTATAGGAAAAACATGATAGGAATGGCAAAAGAAGCTTTGGAAAGCAAAAGTAACTGTGTGTGTGTTTTTATATCTCCTCAATTAGCTACAACCCTTATAAAACAGCCACTGCAATTCTGCTTTGCTGCAATGAGGATACTCTGGGCTGTCTTCTCATTGTCGCTTCTGCACAAGATGATTTAAAATTTATTGACTTATTTGTGTAATTTCATGCTGGGAATTGACTTTATATCAGTTCTTGGGAATGTGCTTGGTAACTGTGAAAATATTCTTCCCACGCCTCTTCCTTGCTTGAATATGTAACACCATGAGAGGCTGTAAAACAGAGGGCTGTGCTAGACAGCAAAAGAAAGGTTTATGGAAAGGGGACAGCACCAGATACCAACTTGAAGGCTCCCTTGTATCAGTCTTCTGCTCCTACTGTAAAACCAGCTGCCTTTTCCAAGGGTGACAAGCAATTCATGGTCCTTACAACAGACTCATTTCTACTGACTCAAGAGTTTTCTTATAAAAGACATCTCTAAAAGAAATCATTACTATCTCACTGGGTAACATGATTTGTTCCTAATCAGTATTTTGTGATACAAATAGGTGAATTTTCAGATATTCTTCTATATCCAGAAAGAAATTTCTCAGTTAATGAATCACAGAACAAATCATTCAACAAGATAATTAGCCAGGTAATAATTACATTAATTTAAGTAAAATAGAAAGGGCATAGTAGCTTCGGTTAAACTGCAATTCACTTGCACAAACCAATGCCTGCACTGAAGAAAGAGCCAATATTTGCATTTGAACTCACTGGATAAAGGATCAGTTTATAATTACACTATTTAACATATGCAGATTAGACTACAGAATATTCTGTATTGAAACTCAATGAGAAGAAACAAAAATTCCATGTCTGAATATACAATCTGACCTTATGACTACTGATAAGTTTCTCTGTTTGACAAAAATACAGCTTAATCACTTTAAAGCCTTGAATAATCTCATGCGCTACTCCAATAGAAGGGCCAGCCAACAAATTATCACTTGTCTCAAAAAGATGTGGAGCACTCTTAGCCTCTCAGCACTACTGAGCAATGTCATTACCTGAGAGCTTTTCACTTCGAAAGTCAGAGGTAAAGCCCTCACTTTATTTATGTGCACCCCTCAGCTCTGACATGACAGACTGAGCAGGATGCATCTGAAGTTGATAAATGCTGACCCTGCTAGGATGGAGACTAAGCTAATACCACTGAGCTAATCTAGAGAGCTACAGCCAAGCTGATGAGAACCGTGACAAGAGCATTGTGCTACTGCTGTGAATAACTGAACAATTAATTTTCCTCCACAGCCACAACAAAAGAGTGCTTAACGTAAAACTTGCCCAGGGATGAATTGGCAAGATCCCCAAAAAGCAAATGCTTGTGGGTCAGATTCCTGTATGCATAGCTCCATGTCACTGCTAGGCCTATTCTTTGGAATCTTATCTTCCCAAAGAAACAGCAGCAATGTCTTTAACACTTCTATATCATGTTATACATTCAGAGCTTAAAAATTCCCACAGGATCAGATGTGATCAGGAAAGGCTTATCATCACTGTGCCTGGTTTAATACCTGCTGGCTTGCTAATTAACAAGGAACTAAATGCCCATTTGGACTCCTCTTTATTTACTTTAAATGCAATGCATTCAACATTATCTGGTATCTCCTGTGCCTACTCAAAAACGAATTAGTTGCAGCCATTTCATTTTTTTCACCATCTGTTAATACTGCAAGACGTTTGTCCTAGGGCTTGTATTTTTGGCATCGCAGGAAAGATGGCAGTGATACCTGTTACTGTCCTTCCCAAGCACATACCTCCAGCCAACTACACAACACAAAGTGTAGAAAGGCCTCTTTTTAGTTGTGTTTGTGGTTTTTTGGGCTCAAATCCCTTATACTATGACTTTCAATGCACTGTGTCTGTCTCATGCTGGAACTTCCTTGAAAAATTTTGGGGGAAATTTTCAAGCTCTGTGTAAGAGCAAAACCAGGAAAACTGTTATTTTGCTCATGTTAAAAAAAACCTTTGTGCCTTTTTCCTTGAGATCCTCTAGTTCATCTAGACTTTGGAGAAGAACTTGAAAACTGGGAATGCTAAGGACTTTGTTGTGTAAGAGAGCACGGACTTGAGTCAATCGCTTAGGTCTTTCCTCACTCACTGGAGATGTTCAAGAACTGTCAGGACACATATGTGTGTTATGTGGTTATGCTAGAACCTTGCAGTCACATTTGTGCTTTGGGTATCCTGTTGGGGTGTCCTCTTGTCACATTTTCCCTGCTGCACTGGCTGAACTTGGGCCAGGTCCTACAGATGTTTTATATGAGTTGCCAGAGATCCCCTTTCCAGCATCAGAGGTCTGGAAGTGTCCTCTCCTCTTACTGAGTTTGGCTCCAGTTATTTCAGGTAATACCTTCATATAAGTTCCTAACAAACCATGATTAATGACATTAGAAACTACTTAAAACCAGGATTTTTGGGTCTCTGATACTGCTATTTGCAAGTACCTCTTATGAGTAAAAAAGTTTTTTAACCAACCTTAGTTACATTCATAGCTGGTTTATTC